>JTDE01003779.1:18128-40616 GCA_014338405.1 Paragonimus skrjabini miyazakii | reverse complement strand
ACACCGACTTGATGGCCAGTACAACCACGAATCAGGGAAAAAGCCTCCTGCCATTCCCATATAAAAAGGCTCTTTCCATCTCTTTCGATTGTTCGACCAAGAAGTGCTCACGGTCTTTGCGCAAGCTTTTAGTCAGCTTGCGTTCAAGTTCTCGACAGTCATCATCATATTCAGAACCAGATGGGATCGGGCGACGCTTGTTTATGAGGTTTATCGACGTGACGGAAATCCAGTTCTGTCGAAACTGAACAGCGCCATCGCAACATGCCTGCTCACAGCATGCTTTCATAGCTGCGGCGATTTGTTCCCAGTGTTCATTGGGATCACTCATCTGACTCGAACTAGGCAACTTCTTCACCAACGCCTTCCGGTAAGCGTTCTTTACATCCTCATCGCTCGAATGCCAGTTAAGTACCTTGTATTTACGAGCGTATGTCCTCTGGGCAAATGACGAAGCAAAACGGGCACACACAACAGCATGGTCCGAGTCCAGGTGGTTGCTCCAAATAGCACGACAGTCCTTAACGGAGTGGCGCCACCTGTAACTGACTGCTATATGAACTAACTCTATCCACGACTGAGAAGCACATAGAGGTCTTCAAGTAACAGTGCTTCTTCCTGTTTTGGAAAGCAGTGCTCGAACTATAGAGACCATGGGATGCGCACAGTTGCGGCAATCTTTCGCCATTGCCGGTGCGTTGTGCCCGGACACCAAACATACCTCCCAGCCGCTTCTCATCTGAAGAAAGATGACCAAGCTGAGCATAAAAATCGCCCGCTGGTATGATGATGTCTGAGTGTCTAGTTTGCCTCAGAAGATCAACGAGAGCGTCATAGAACGCATCTTTGGTAACATCCGAACAGCTGTCCGTCGGGGCGTACGCCGATATAGTGAATACACAAGGTCTTTGTGATTTGCGTCGACAGACTTTTACCGCTGTATCTAGTCTGACAGCGCACAAGCAACTGTTCACTGGGATCCGATCGAGGAAGCATTGCTCTGCTCTGGAACTCAGTGCGATTCCCACTCCAGCTTGACCGCGGGATTCAGCTTCAGCGTCACCAGAAACCCTGAGAGAGAAGCGCTTGGATCGGCAGTTATCTAGAGGTGAGCACAAATGGGTAACTGTGCTAGAATCGTAGACTCGCGTCGCCGACACACAGCACACATCAATACCCAGACTTGGGAGGGTACTAGCCAGAGCAGCTTGTTGACCGACTTGTCGGAGAGTGCGTACATGGAAAGCGCCAATGTCTACCAGTTGTTTTGTCCTCATAAAACAATTATCGCCTGAAGGTACATGGAAGTAAGAAGACATGGGGGATGAAATATTGGGAGGAAGTCATGTTGAATGAATAATGTCACTGTCGGCAGAACAGTAACTTCTGATACTTAACCGGTCGTTTATGCTGCGGAAGGGGGTTGACTTGAGGGACCCCATCCCAAGTCTCTGACACAAAAGTCTGACCTGCGAGACAACAGGATACAGGATTTTCTTGAGGGACTCAACTCGGAGCCAATGACTTAAGAATCTGACTCACTTGGTAGCGAGGGGCTTGCATAGCCCGAGGGCGCAATGAACAAGGCATTGATGTCTCATTCTGAGCAACGCTGCGCCCAGTGGATGTACTCGAAGCGACACCGGGCTTTTGCAAGATATCAGAGGTTTTACGACCGTATTGGATCGTAAAAGTTGTAGTGTGCTTTTTGCTGACGATGACAGTGATGCAAGTGGAGTCTTTCGCTCACTGGACCGCCCGCTGTTTGCAATCTGCTTGGACGGAACAATTGTTCTGGCACGGCACCAACGTAGTAGCAAATTAGGCAAGGTCTACCTCATTTCCGTTTCGGACTTCAGGTTTTTGTGGTCACTGCACACTTTCGAATACCCTGTCTTTTTATTTCACCAGCAGGTCCTCATTTTTATCCATTTTTCATTAAATTTACGTAGCAGTGACTAACCAGTAGATTCACCCAAAAAATACTGCGTTTGTTTTACGTTGTAGCTTTGTGCACAAAATCAAGCAAGTCAAACGTAACGCCTCGCTGCAGTCTGTATAAGATATCGATATTATATATATATATATATATAGACCATGCGAAAGTGGTCGCACGGGCAAAGATGAAAGGGGAACGGCTTGTACTGGAGGCTCTCTATTCGCGGAATTCGTTCAATCGACACGTAGATATAGACAGCCACTACGTCAGCATCGTTGACACTAGAACGAGAAACGAGCGAAGACAGACAGACAGACGAACACGGTGAGCGGCAGAGCAATCACATTCCGACACAATTATTTGTTTGATAACGGATCCTAGTGTGGATTTGAAACGTCACAATAAATCGTTCACTACTCAGTGTTTGCCCTTTTAATACCTTAAATATATATATATATATATGCTGATACTATCTCACGCCTGATTAAATGCTAAGTTTGGAGCCCAATGGCAGCACCATTTCTACGGAATGGCCACTGACTAAAGATGGTTTACGACGTAAAAAAAGTGTTTTTATTCCAGAACAAAAAGCCCTAATCAATTTGACATTTCCCGTGGTAGTAATTTTCCGTCGTGGCTATAAGACTGAGTAATATCTGGAATATCTCGCACGGTGTAAGCACAGGTTAAATGCAGCGAAGTACTTTTTCAGGGGAGGAGTGGTTGTTGTTACGGGAATCACATTTGGCTTATGAAGAAATCACTCATTTCCTCATCTATCCATCTACATTACTTGTCCACGAAATCAGTTTTGACATGGAGTCCCACTACTTAGGGGCATTTTGTTTGAGAACCAATGAATAACTGAAAGTACAGCTGGAGGTGCATGCTCAGCGTGACGCTACAGTTTAGCAGTGGACCTAGAATAAAGAAACCTCTTGTTCCGAAAGGTGGTTCACCAGGTTGGCTAGAATCGGAGTGTAGTTCAAACAGGTCTGTTGATACGCTCACTTGTGGCGACCGTGCTTTAACAACGGATAAAGAATCCCATTACTCTGTGAAATACTTCCGAGAAAGTCCGAAAAATATTCGGACTGTAACCCTATAGCAATTATCTGCCCTCGTCTCAGCAGTCAGTATGCTGTATTACTAGTGAACAATGGGAGTTCGTGGTACGATATAAGCGATGCCCACTGAAATCTAAATCTGCACGGTCGTTTTTATAATGCAAGTAGCGTGCCCGGCAAGTGACCAACTTTTCGTTCTAATTGGTTATGTGTAGTCCCGTAAAGTCTACTGATGTGCACAAGAACCGTGAGCTTCTACTGTGGACCTCACTAAGTACAGAATCATGAAACTGATTTGCAGTAGCGTTCTAACCATCTACACCACTGGAACTGAAGTCTGCTCTTCATAAAAATACGATAAGTAATCTTATTTATTGCGGTTCAACTCTATGTCTACTATAAACTCTACCAATTAAATGCGTAATCTGTGAGACCACTTGCCCCATACATAAAGGCATTCATGAAAAATGAATTTGAACCGTGAACTTGTTAACTAAACAACAGTGAAACCGTTCGCGAATCTTTGTAGTAACTGAACTCGTTGGACTGTTTCCAAATAGTAAAGTAGTCCGAGCCTAGTGTTATCCTCGACGTAGCAGAAACAGAAGACTGGAAGCTTTGGATACAGTTACTACTTCATTGTTTCAAGCAGTTCCCTAGGTAGCAATACGTAAAGCAGTAGGTTTGGAAATGTGAGGTAGACAGGTGCCAATCACTCCGTGTTCTCCTGATGAGTATCGGGGACCCTACCGCTTTGACAGTTGTTGGACCAATGGCAACGAAGTACACCGGGCATATGTGATTGCCTGTGGTCGTGTAGACCTAGCCTACAGACACGCCTCTGCAACCTGCTGCCGTCCACCAAATGCTAGCTCACAATCCGCGATGACTACAGATGTTCGCGTGTGAGTGGAGATCATTCTATGACAATCCTATCAAAAATTCAGTTTGTGATGGCATAGCTTCTGGAAGTGAGAAGGACAGTTAACAATCTGGTCAGTGAAGTAACACTAAGTTAAACTGTTACTTCATAATATCACGGCAATCGGACTTTTGAACGGTTGCATCTATTTACAATGCCGTCCTAATGTTCAAAATCTGCGAGTATGAAAGTGCAAAAGTAATCCATCCTTACCTTTTTTCTTAAAATTTGTATCAATGGAAATTTTACATCAGATCTGTAACTTCTTGTCTTATAATTTTTGCATGTTTAAAGCGTTTGATTGTTAACTGAAATATTTCAGATAACGGTTTGCAAACTGCCTTAGATAAACACAGACCTGATGCACCTCTGTGCACTTGTATATCACCCGATCTTCTCCTCTCTCTGAATGCTGCAAAAATCAACCATGAACGTCAATTATTTTGTATCATATAACGCTGAGAATGCCTTTGTTGGTGAATCAAACCAAACAACCAGGTGATCTATGATTTTAGGCTGTCAAAGTATTTTAGCTGTTTCTAAACTGGGTAGTGTATAGTTTTTTGAAAACACAAACTGGAATAAGGCATGCAAGCGGAAACAACAATCTGATCACAATGTTTCAATTTTAAAGATACGCTTTTCCGTATTTGTAGTCCAAAATTGGGTCAGGCCCAACTACACTTTGCGATGATAGCTCCACTGGAAGTTGAACGACAAGCCACCATGTGAAACCCGCTCGGCCCTTGAAATTACTCACGTGTTATCAAGGTTGTATTGAGCATCTATGGGCGTTGAAGACCACGACTAATTCTACCGTCTTATTGAAGGGGGTGAACTGAGAGAGAATTGCCGAATATTGCAAATTCAACGATCCACATTTCGGTAATGTCATTCACCTTGTTGTAACATATTTAACTCCCAACATAAAAAGCCAGTTAACCCGCCAGATTAGCCACTTTGAAAATGAAAAGATAGAGATGAAATTTTTGAGCGTACCGCCAAGGTAAATTAACTCAGATTGGATTGTTTGTGCCGGCATAAACAAACGTAGACCATCTGATACTGGGACGTAATTAAGCAAGATTTTGGTCGCAATATTCTGGTCACGATGGAAAAGTTTGTTGGGTAATCCGAGTGGTACTGGGATTCGTCCTAACTAGAACTTCGGTTTTTCACCCAACGTGATGTGTGCCAGTAGCTGACTTATGATATTATGATTTCGTTCGCACATCCTAGCAATGACTGTGTGTGGTTGACCACGGAACGCCAGACTTGTGGCCCCTGATGCAATGGGTTCAACCACACTCTAAGGTGACGTGCTTGTGCTCAAAGGAACTAGAATCTGCATTAAACAATTCAGTGGGATGCGTTGCATCGGCCGTCTATCAAGCACGAATTTGGTATACACTTTACAGAATTGCCTATACTCCGCGACCTATTTACCAGACCAAGCTTATTTTACGGTTAGTTTCGCAATAGCAAGATACGGACATATCCAAATGATTAACCATACTCTTTTCTTCCGATCTAACATTCGCTTTCAAATCCGCTTATCCGTTTTGAAATAATCGAAATATTTGCCAAAATTTCCGCTGCGTAAATAGGTCGATACACGTGTCTACTTTACATTGACCCTTAAAAATAACATGAAATGCTTGAGTCATTCCTGCATGAAAAAAGAACAAGCAAGCGGTACGAATAGATGTCAAACTGAAAAATATGTGCGACGGCATGTCGGGTCTGCTCTGGTTGGTGGGTGCTGCGCGGGAAGAGTGAACGTTGTGGTTCCCAAGGGACACATTCAGTCAAACGAGCGTTTCCATTTTCACTGTGGCGAAAGATTCAGAACTAAGCGACTCTTAGAAATGCAACGTTTTAGTTGCCAAGCAAAGTAATCAGAGGCTGCCGCTCGACTTTGGGGGTCAAAGTAATCTTTTCTTAGTTGTCTGCCTGGCCTGTCGTAAAGGCTAAATGGCGCTGAAGGAGGATAGCCGTACGTTTTACCAAAGTGAAACAGGCGGAGAATCTACTTATAGGTGTCCGACATTGCCGGTTTTTTGGTAGCATTTTTCGCTAGTGTTCCGGCAAAATCTTTCTCAAAACTCTGCAACACATAGAACAGATGAAAAAATCGGAATCCCCTGGTTACAAACGAATCTAAAACACCTAAAGTAGATAAGGCCGTGCATCCCCTGGATTTTCAACTGCAGGTGTTTGATCTGTTAGGACGAATTAAACATCGCTTACATTTTGTTGCAGTTTTGTATACGGAGGAACTTTTCAGCTAGCTACTTTTGAGAAGCAGCACTAGATTCGAGTTTCGTCCCTGTTAAAACTCATCGACCGTGCATGTCTTTACCAAATTTGTCAGTATTACTCCAGCTGGTGTAAACCCTGAGTCCATCTCATTTTTAAAAAGGGCCGACCGAAATGTCTACTTGAACACAAAACCTTCCATCAAGTATAAGTGGTGCCCACTTTTGCTAACCAATAAGGGCGTAAATGTACAAAAATGTGAAACTTTAACACTTCACACTAGTCGAAGTCGCTGACTTCTAACTTTAATCCATTGTTTTGTTTCGTCTCCATAATTACCTGGGGATGAGTAGGGCACACTTAAATCGTCTGAGAAAGTCAAGTAAGTGTCATTTTCTGTTATGAAATAAACAGTATCAACTAACATAATAATACCAGCTCACACAAACTTCTGACTGCTCACTATTCCATGTTAATCACATTTGGTAAGTTAAAGAAATCACAAATCTTGTTTCATTGCTTAAGATAACCTTTTTAAAAGTATAATTGTAACTTAGGATGTTTTAGAACATTGCCCTTCCTTGAACTGTTCATGCTTTTGGTGAACGGTTTGTTTGTTAATTTCTTTTAGACCATTTACAACGCTACCGAACTCGAAGTGCCATCGCAACGCACACGAAAATGCACTCAGTGCAACCACACGTCAAAATGCCGGATGCTAACGGAAACTTGACCCAACCCAGGTACAACCTTTAGAATGATTGAAGACATATTCCAACATATATCAGGCATTGTTGTATTCGTATTCGGGTGCTATCACCAGTAAGGCTTATAGGCTGTAACAACGGTAGAGAAAACACGTGATTCAGTAGAAGTAAAACTGTATTGTCGCATTTACAAGCGGCAGTGTCATTCTTATGTGTGTAGACGAATGAGTCGTTGGTCGATGAATGCGCGACCAATCAGAACGTAGTTTGAGTCCTGGCACGAACGTGGGGCACGCAGACGGCCTTGACGCGTATAAAACAGGCATGTTGTCACCTAAAGGAATATGACATACAGTAATCACAACAATAAGAGACTAGAGATCTAAATTGTGAAATACTGTTTTGAATAAACTAGTGCTTAAACCTCATTGCTACAGTTTTGTTTAAAAGATGGCTTCAACCGAAGAGCAAAACTTACGCCCCGGGATTAGTAAGACTACAAACTTGTTAAAGAAGTTTTAATTTTTAAGAACTTATTTAGGCCTCTGCAAATTCTATGTACATACATCCGTAACATCAGTTCCCAAGGGCCACCCAAAGCCCTTCAACAAATCATTTGCCTCTAACTTCTACCAGACGTTCCTCATAACTGTGGAACGGGCAATTCTGTCTTGCATGACTATTTTGCCCGGTCTTTGTGTTCCTTGTTCTAATAACCTCTCCTATATTTGCGGACGTATATATGAATCTGTCTTAATGCCACCTGAAGTAGAGCATGAAACAGCGGGCAGGTGAAACGACATCTCCATTCTGAAAGTTTGGAGCCCTAGTAACCCACTTCCATCCAAGCTGAAGAGCTGGAGCTGTTGTGTGTGGGAACCAGGTAAAACTAAATGCAATGAAATAACTCAAACCGAACACCAGGTCGAATGTAGTATAAGAAACATACCTTCGAGTGTTACTGACGCTTAACAACATTACTTTACTGCCAATTACCTCGTTCTATCCATGCCGAATTTTAACAAAATGAATACGTTACTTGTGTTGAGGACAATTGACAATTCATTAATCCTTACTAAAAATGTGCGTTGTGTCGTATAGCACCATTCAATTTTTATTCTTTTCGGGTTAGATTTCGGATCCTTGCGTATGGTCTCAACACCAAGAACATTACAGTAGAAGAGCTAAAGTGGTGTGAATAACCTGCTATGAATACTTTCCACTAATTATCCTACGCTTTTGAACTGAATGCGGTGCATTTTTTCTGCGTGTCAGTAAATTTTACAAATAACTTGTAACAATGTCATTTTCCTCGTAGTCAATCATAGTAAAAGGACGAAAATTGCTTTGTTTGGTTTTTGCGATGGAACATAATCAAAATACAGTATACTATCTTCAAAGAGTGAAAACCTGGGGATTGAGGAAAGCGTCCCTCTCCAGGTGGTGTTTTTTTTACGAAGAAGGGTGATGTATATGTAATTCTCAAATAAAAAGTCTTACTGTTCATCTTGTTAAAGTGACAGGCGTTACGTAAACTTGCTGATGCTTGCGTATGATGAAGCTGTTTCCTATTTGAGCGTGCAATTCCCGCACGAAAAGCCCTACCACTTATTATGGAGTGCAGTCAGGTTAACTTGTCGGATGACTGAGCATAATTAGTTCTAAAATTGAAGTTTATAAGTAGATGTTATGTTTGGAAGCCTAAAGATACAGCTCAGTATTCAGTGAATTCAAGCATACAACCACTCAGCAGGAGGACAAGATTTTTACACTAGAACACAAGTGACTCAGCCCATTTCTTCCAAGTTGCTCAAGGGTTCTTAAAAGTCATTTTTTGTTCCAAGATATCCTTTGTGAGTAATTAATCCAAATGTTGGCTAGACATAAACAGTGGGCACAATTTTCGTCTGGGTGTGCTTAACAGGAAAAAATTATGTCTATTATGCAAAGGTGTCTAACGTGAGGAGTACCATCAAGCGGAAGAACCATGAAACTTCGCATCTTTCCATACTGTTTACGTAATACGTGCTAGCCTGATCAGCGTTCGGTATATCACGTTCAATACATCATGAGTTTTCTTAAGTTTATCAGTATGATGATTCAAATGCTTTAACTGTAATGTAACTCTGACTCTATGTACCTCAGGAATGAATCGTCCGTTCTTATTGCACGGCTTACATCTGCTGAGTGTTCGTTTAAAACAGAAAACTAATTTATGAAGTAGCAAGAGGTGTTAGTTAGCTGAAGCATTCCACTTGAGAAACTTATTGCACGTTTTCATGGGGTATTCCAAAGCAGATTCGTCTTCAACATACCAAGTTTTCACATTTCAAACCTGACTAGCTATAAGCAAAGACATATCATCTGTTCTCATGGCACAATCAAAGTACAATCAATTTTCAGCAAAGTAAACTTCGTTGTCTGATTCACTGATAAATAATCAACATTGAGATATATCTGAAAGATAAACATGCATTCGGTCAATTCGTTGTTATATATGTACAATACTGATTTGTTTATTTATTGTCGTGCTTCCCTCTGAATAAGAATCTACCGGAATTCTAAATCAACAAGATGTTCCTGAATAGAAAGGGATATGTAATGTGCAGATTGTCTGGCAATACGTTAGGGTTACAAACGGACCCATATTGAGTTCGTTTTACATCATGGCTCGACCAAATGAAGTGCACATGGTAAATTCCACACATCTGTATGTCCGGGCCAAATGACGCCCTACAATTCGCTCTCTTGCCCGATGGGCCAGTTTGCCGGCTGACTCAGCAGAGTGATGCAGTTGAGCTTTTAGCCGTCAAAGCAAAGAGGTTGCTTAAGTCGGGGTTTCGTTTATTCTGAAGGTCGGTGGCGGGCGGCTTCGTTTGGTGATACCTGAATGCGTGGCTGTTAGGTTTTGTGAACCAGTTGTTGCCTCAAACCAGTTGAACCGACCAGTGCAAGAAGGCCAGTACATGCTCAAGTGGCTATTCCAATTAGGCACAAATTGATTCAAAGAAACTGGATAGCACTCAGGTGAGGCACGCTTCGGTCAGAAAGGCACGATCAAGCTTCAAAAATCTTACAATTAACTGGTTTACGCGTCACTTAACGTAGTGAACGTGGTAGGTACGTTTGAAGATGCCAACACAAATCACTCACATATGTTTGAAGATGGGCCGGCGTAACGAGCTGGCTTGTCTGCATGTGCAGTCCGGCTGGAATGTGGATGAGACGGCTAAAAATTTCAAAAACATGCGTACTGGCAGACGACCGATTGCCTGAGATCTCATTGAATGCATCAAAGAGTTCAAAAACGTACTAAGAAACACTTCCATGAATGTAAGTTAAAAAGTACGAAGTTCGCAAGGTTTCTAAGGACAGCAGTGTCCGTTCGTATTGCAAACTAGGGCTTCATGCGTGGATAAGTCAGAAACACTGCCCGTCATTTTTTAAACATAGTGACATTTCCTGCACTCTTCACTAAGATTCAATACATGCTTAAGTTGAATTTTTATAAAATACTCGACTTTTTTCCAACGTCAATCCTTCTTGTTTTCCACCAATGTGCAAATAGTCCGTTCAAAACCTCAGATACATTAAGAGCACGGATGATGAGACTTTTCTTCTTTTTAAGACACCCCACGAGTGAGAGGTCTTGTGGTACTTAACTATGGCCAGTCTCATGATAACCCCATGAAAAAGTACTACAGAATCAGCTAGTACCGTAACTAGATCGGTTGATAAAGTATGGATCGAACATCTAGATAATGCATTCAACACACCATATATCGGTAGAGGATGTTCATTAAAATAGTCATCAGGGTCTTGCAATTTTTGTCCACTGTGATATTTTCGCAGGCGTACAGTTCACAAAGCGAAACCCAAAATGTTTAAAACCTGAAAGCAAGTAATCGGGCAGGAATGTTAGACGCTAGTGACTGATAACTTAAGCCAGGTCCCCTCGTTCTGTCTTTGTGTGAAACGAATTCCGGTCAGCACTCTGAACACCTCTTGTAACTACATTTTAGCAATCATTTCGTCCCGTCTTTTTGCTCTTATTTTCTCCGGTTAGTGGAAGTAAGTCAGTGATCACTGTAGTATTTTCAAGAAACCACAATTCCGTTACAGTAGGGGTCTGCATATTGGCGTTGTCGAACGAAGTTTTCAGGACACTTATCGTTTCTCTTCTCAAAACGAATGAGCCCCTTGGGTGTTGCGCATGCTGCTAAGTACTTAGGTGTTATAGTTCTATTGCGATTGTTATGACGCAAATGGCGTGGTGGTCAATACAGTAGCAGCATAAGAGGTGCGCTGAGCAGCAAACCGTTCTCCCTTCAAATATTCGACTATCGATGTCTACGTTCAGTGGCACACAAGTGGTAGCATCACTGCGTTAGTAACCATGGCGTTTGGAGGCATGTAGACGATAGTGCGAGTTAAACGTTGTTTGACACAGATTGCCCTTACGTGAATGCAACTGGTGACGCAGGTTAATAAGGCCATAAGAAAGCTGTATTGTAGATATAGTCTTGCTCTCGTATGAAACAGTTATTTGTTTACAAGATGTTAGCATCATGATGTATGTTTGAGTTTAGGAGTAAGATCTTTCTGCATTAAGCTAGGACTTGCTTCCTTTCCCTAGGAATGCGCAATATTTAAGCAACATTGTGAATCATTGTTGAACTGCTGTTGATGACAGTGATAGTCCGCTTTGAGTCACACTTATCCCGCAGCGGAACTGCACATCTCCCAATTTCCTAGATCATTCAACAAGCCACTATATCTGATATGTCTTTCATGGTGTTACTGTGCAGTTACAACCCCACTTTGCACGTAACCATCAGACCACTTTTGAATTGCCGCCCGATGTCGTGTTCGCCACAACTGGTTGTGCACTCTACTCGCTTGCACTCAGTTTAACTAGTTGCTTATGAACGACTGGTTCGGTTGACTTATATGCGTTAAGCTGTTATGCTTAAGGAACTTGTTTGCGGCTGATGAGACAGAAATAAATTTTTGGCATCCCGGAATATACATCCTTTCCTCATGTTAATAAAATGATTAAGTAGAACCAAGCCTTTTAGATGGTGGTTTTAGCTCCTCCAGATGCACACCAAATGGACCAATCAGACTGTATTACGCTTTCTACATTGACCAACAAAATATAGTGTTATATTGGTCGAACTGGTGTAGACGGTTCCTGATAAACTGCATTCCTTCCATCAAACTGTGAACTTAAACACCTGAAAATGTACGTGAATAGATATGCTATACAAATGAGCTAAACGAGGTTTAGTGTATTTTATGAACAAAGCCAATCTTTCCAAAAATACACAACCTGGAGCAGACGCGAAATGAAAGCACGAATGGATTGGACCCTAAATGTATTTTATGTAAAAGCTACAACTGGTGCCGTAACTTACTAAACGGCACCGATACACGATCGTAACTACGGAGGTTTATAATCCCGCCGTCGTGCGTGTGAGCAAGCTGGAAGTATGTGTTGAACCAGAGGAAAGCAAAAGTCAACAAACATGGGAACAAACAAACGCGATCGCATGAACCAAGTAGACAGGAGGTAAGCATGTCAAAGCGAAATAGTATTATGAACGTATTTTGCGCATCGTGCAGCCGGCTGATCGAGACTACCTTCAGGTCAACATAGTTCGGCGACTAGCATGTACGGCAATGGACTGCATGTTGATGGTATGTAAATGGCGAGACGAATATGAAACTGTCATGGACATCAAACTTGTTCATCATCCATTAAGCAGCATGTGATCATGACTGACAAGTGTTTTCCCTCTTTTTCTTATACATTCGTTTTACTATTTCAACTTCCTGGGCAAATACACACGATTCTATTCCGTGTTGTTGCATAACCTTGCGTTCTACGGTTTCTATACGTTCGGTCATTATTCTGTTCAATTCATTTTCAGTCAGCACATTTTGGGTTCACACTTTGGAACTATTTACAGTGTCCACTGAAGTGAACCAATTGCAGATAAATTCGGTTGCTTCGAAGTGAAAGAGTACTACAGAGGCTTGACATTTGGTATCTCACGAAATTCGATTTGGATGGGAAGAAGTTTGCCTCTGTCTAAAATTTTGTTGCAAAGATGTTTATGGTCTTATCAGTAGCTTGGTCTTTCGGGTGCAACAATCAGTGTTTCTTACTCTGCGCCAAAGAAAATACTAGTCCAGGATTTTAGACCAGTAAATTTTGGGGCAGCTCGAACAGCCGGATTCAATGTACTAATTTGGTCACAATCTCTGTTTATCCGAGATTTTGTCCCACAGTTACAAACACAAACATCGGTATCCGGTTAGGGGACCAGCTATGTGATCGGCTGGTGTTAAAATGCTAGTCATAACAGAAACTCCTCCTGCATCATGATCAAGCGTTTCAGACCACTCGTGAGGCATGTGAACAATATGCGAGAACCACTGGAGTTGTTCTGTGCAATTATTCTGAAAGCATCAATTCAAGGACGAAACAAGATGAAAAATTCTAACCGTGTACTGATTTCTGCGCACTGAGACCATTTGTTCGGTCATCTAGGGGATATAATTCGAACTCAGTGCTACAAAAATTTGGGAAATGCGCATCTCGTGGACGCAGTCACTCACGTTATTGTTGCCCACCGAAACAGGTAAAGCGGTTCAGCTATGGCAAACGTCTGTCATATAACGACGTATTCTAATTCTAACTTGCAACCATTGGCCGGAGATATCTCAAGTCTCCCTATATCTGACAAGAATCACAATTTCACTGTTGACACAAATACTGTTGAACCAATAACCTCGCATTCAGATCCAAGTGAATTCTACCCTGATGCTGCTCTTCAACTCACACAAGCTAACATTCATAGTATTGATGGTCATTCATTGCCCCTCTACCGTATCCGTGAAGTTACCCGGTGCTAATCCTGTCAACTGTAATTTTCTAGGACCTTTTATTCATGGACTTGAAGTTTTGTATCTACTACATTCTGCCATTTCTCTGCTAACGTCCGTGAATGAAGCTGACATAATACAGCTCATACTCGACCGTTATAAGACCACGGAGTGAACACAAATGCCGAAGGTAAAACTTGAAGCTTCGAATGATCTGGTTTTTCTTAAGGTATAAACCATTCCATTTAGTTTAAAAGAACCTGTGAGCGAAAAATAGCAATCCATGTATCATAAAGTAGTAACAATGTGAGGTGAAACAGCAAACTGGTCGACTCCGATAGTCACACCATTGAAAGCTGATGGGGTTGCACCAAGAATTTGTTGTAACTACATGCTGACGTTGAATTCACGCCTGCTACAACGTGTTTCACAACAGAAGAACGCCAGGATGCATTGCATCGTTTGACAGGATCTGAATTCTTTTCAGGAGTTAGTTTAAAAGGTGCTTGCTTAAAAATACCACTTGATGAAGTGCCAAACAGTGATCAACACACCATTCCGCTTTTACCCACACAGTCATCTACCATGTGGTTTAAATGTTTCGCCAGCTGTATTCCAAGATGCCAGGAATACAATTACTGAAGACTTAGATGGCATTAAAACCTACGTACTGCTCACAGTTAACGGTTATATTTGTAACTTATTTTTGTACGTGGTGTATACATCTTTTCGTTAAATTCTTCTGCATCTTTGTTTGAAAACATACTCATTTTTAATCTGACTGGCTGCGAGAAAAAAACGGGCTTCCGCACGCTGTCTCTCTTGTATCATTTTGGTTAATTGTTGGCTGGCGGATTAATTTCATGCTGAAATATTTTAGCTACACCCATCTTCTGACTTACCAACGCCCAACTTTGTCACCCTACGCCGCGTGTGAAATCATTTATCGGACGTCGTCTGAATTTACCATCTGGCATTGTCTTTCTTTTGTGCATGGCGACCTTTTCAACTCAGCGGACACTAACTTGTCAGCGATTCTTTCCATTTTTATCGATATATCCTCCATTTTGTCTGTACGCATACTAGATTCATATTGCTTGGAACCATTAATGAATGCAGGTTCACCAGCCAGCGTACCTAAACTCCGTTCTGTCCTTGGTGCGCTTCAATATTATCCACGTTTTACCCCCAGTCTTGCTCCACGAGCTAGTTCTGTTTTTACCCGTCAACAAATTTTCTCGGCCAACTAACCATGAAAAATCGCTTCGTACTTTACTCAATTATCTTCAAACTATCACTGTTCCAGAACTTTTCTCTACCAAAGATCATTCATCCGCAATAACCGATGTTCTTCCCACTGGAATGGGAGCGATTCTTGAATAGTGTGGCATTCCTGCTATATGCATGTCTCGTCGTTCTTCTAAAGCCAACCGTGGATATTCTCAGGCCCGACGTGAAGCAATTGCGGTGTATTGGGCTGTTAAGCGATTTCACAACTCTCTTTTGGGACCGTCGTTCACCTTCACAACAGATCACGAAGCGTCAAAATTTCTGTGACATCATAGCAAGTCACCAGCAATCATCTGTTGTCATGATGTAACGCTGGAGCATTGCTCTGTTTCTACAAATACACGATCATTCATTATAGTGCAAACTCAATCCCCAATGCTTATTACTTTTCGGGAATTCTATCGTCGGACTCAAATTCTAAGAACAGTGACTGTTTGTTAGTTCAGCTCTGCCGGTAAAAATGGATGCACTTGTATATGATACTCATATACTTCGGTCTTATTATCTCTGCCTTCAGGCGTGGATGGACATCACAAGAACGGTATCAATTTTCTGCATTTTACTAACGCCGCGAAAGTTCGTTCATTAAGTCGGATGGATTATTGTGTTTCGATGATCGTGTTAAAGTTCCATCGACTCGAAGGTTTGCTGTCCTTGTGGACCTACATTCTGGACATTTGGGAGTTGATAGGATGAAGTCGCTTGCACATTTATATAGTTGGTCGCCGGGGTTGGAAACAGATATTAGACATACTGCAGAAAACTTTACCATATGTGTACACAAGGTTCAGATGAAATAGCCCTAATGGCCCGTTACGTTTGAAACAGTCTAGAGACGTCACCCTGGCTACTGTGGTCCCTTTCTGAGAAAACACTGTACTCCAGTGATTGCTGATGTTTACTGTAGATGACCTAAGGTTTTTTCCAACTTCATCACGGAGTGAAAGCTTTACGCAACGGGCTTTGAGAAACGCATCTGCCGCAAAGGTTTACCTGCTCACTTCACTGCCAAGTTTTTAGATGACAGGATTAAAGGACTTGGATGTCGATATTTGTTTACTGCTCTGTAACACCCACAGTGCAGTGGGCTTGTAGAAAACTGTGTAGACACACTGAAGTCTTCTATTGTTTACTTACCGCCACTCATTCGGGGAACTCGACCCAATAATTGATAACTTCCTCATGAAATTCAGGGCCGCATCATATTTAGTGACTGGAAAGAGACCCGAAATCCTTTTTAAATCTTATTTTTGACCGTGGGAAAATATCTGATGTTATGTTTTTCAAAGCCAATGATTAATGTCCCGTTACTGAAGTAGTTCCTTCATCAATTGAAAAATACATGGCCGCTATTCTTGGCATGCCAGATTTTTCGTGTCATTGAAGACATGTCGGTCAGGCTAAATTCAATTTTAAAGGTCAGTTTGTTAAAATAAGTAGTGCTACTTCGAACACTAACGAATTCTTTCTAGATAATCCTGTCGTGCTTAAAGTTAACGACACTTCTAACGTACATGCTATTCCCGAAGAACACGAAACACTTGAAGTATCGGCTATCAGACAGTCTGAAAGACCGGAACGATTGAAATATGGTAGAGATGACTGGCATGTTTTGTCCCTCTTTTTCCTACACATCCGTTTTACTACTCCAAATTCTTGTGCAACTACGTACGATTCCGTTCCATGTTGTTGCGCAATCTTGCATTCTACAGTTTCCATAAGTTCGGTAGTCATTCATTTGAGTTCAATTCCAATCATCACGCAACGTCAAGGGGTAATGATCCGTAGAACATTAAGCAATAGAAAAGGCAAACGAAACATCAGATACGTCTGAATAACCAATGCTCTGTAAAAAAAATTAACAAAATTGAATAGGCGAGTCAAAGTAACTTGCTAACTCAGCCCAACGCTGACCATAAACCAGGCTCAGCAAAACAAACTTCTGATAAAACCTGCGCTGGGGGTCTCAAAGTTCTCTGATGGACGGAGGAAAACAAGACATTGAAACTATGATTAAACATCAGTACAGGTCAAAACCAACTTAAACATGCTGTCTGAAAAGAATTGTTTGTATTTACAAAGTAACTCCAGCAGAGAAGTCAGAAACAGTTTTTGCACAATGTATCTCTCGTGCACATTTCGCTACATCTCATCAGGTACATACTGCAGTCCATGAGCTTATATAGCAAAGTTCAATGGACATTGTGAAGCTAAACAACACATGCACACTCACACACATCCATACACATCAGTTACCAGGGCAATCTCGTACTGACGAATAAGTCTTTCCGTACACAAAGGGGTGGCTTCCATTTGCTAATTGCTACCGCCTCCGCGAACCGGAGATGCCTTCGGTTTTTTGTTGCGTAACGTATCCGAAACGCCTTCTCCAGGTTCAATTGGGGTCGACAAGTCAACAGGTGACGGGCGATCGATGACGCTGGTTCCTTGTGACTTGTCACATTCTGACTTGAGCCCGGTATTGTGGTATCCATGACCGTTTTGTGAACCCAAACTGGAATGTGTTCGTGGACCCGATTACGCAACTGCCGCTCCGTTCTGCCTATGTAAGCAGCCCGGCACTCACACGAGAATTCATAGATGATGTGGGACTTGGCGTTGAGCGGTAGCGGTGTTTTTAAAGGTGGTGTTGGGATTCGGGTGGTGGTGAACAGCATGACCAGTTGGGCTACATAAAACATGCGTCCCAAATCCGGCTAGGTATGTGACCAACCTATCGTCAATTCAACTAAACACCGTTCAGTTGAAAGCCTTATCTTGAGTTCTCAGATTTTATGTACCCCCAAAGAAGAACAATAGTAGAGTCACTGGCTCAGTTCGAGTTTCTGTTTGACCAACTCTCACAACTCAGTCCGGTATCAGAAGACGCTAGCACTTGGTTTAAAGCCAGGCTAGTCGACCCCGAGTACCACTACAGAGTTACGTACTCCAAACAGAACACAATCCTGACTCCGAAACATATTGATGCCCTTTCTGAGCTACGAACCAATGAAATTCTGATGATCCTACAACCAGACAAAAGCTCCGGTATTGTGGTCATGGATAAAGCTGACTATATCTCACGGATGCAGCCACTATTAAATGACAACTAAATTCCGGCAGGATAACTCAGCAGACAATGTTGCTGAAATTGAACGACGAATTAACAAGGAAGTGCAAGCATTGCTGAAAGGACACTTCATCGATCAGTCAAGGGCAAAGTCAATTACACCTACAGGATCACACACTCAACTGTATGGTTTGCCCAAACTTCACAAGGTTGGTGTACCGCTGGGACCAATACTATCCATGTCAGTTCACCACAACATAAGTTAGCACAGTGACTAGCCCAACTTCTTCAGCCCGTAAGACAATCGATAGTTCGGAAAACTGTGAGAGATAGTTTTGTACTAATCGATTTACTCGATGGTTTGGACTGCAACAACAAACATATTGTGGGGGACTGCTAGGCAGGAAGTGCGAGCATTCCAACTCTCGGCGGGATACCCCAAAACAGGGGGAGGTGCGTTCAAAAACCCACCGTGAGCGGATGGAGAACGGCGTGGGTTACCGGATGAGTCATCGCTCGACCGGATCGGACCAACGGGCGAGACATGGCAGACAAAATAGAATGAATGACCAAATTGAAGGCGTGATTATTCCAACACTCTCAGGAATATCTCGACACGGCTGTAGAGTACGTTCAAAGCCTACAGTAGATAGACGGAGGACAGCACGAGCGATCAGACAAGCTATCGCTCAAGGAAATCGGATCAATGGACGAGGAATAGCAGGCAGAAAACCCCCGGGTAGAAGGCGCCTATCACACACCTTAACCGGGTAGAAGTGCACACGACGCGTGAACGAAAACCTGGGGGTGTTGTGGACTGGAATGCTGACTCATAAACGCGAGCGCGCGCGAAACATGTGAACTAGCGTGTTGGACAATAAAGATTGTGCTTTACTGAACGCCTTTTCGCTACAATATGGCCAGTTTGGACATCGCCTCTTTGTTTACAAATATCTCTCTGATGCAGACAGTCAATATAATTTGTCAATCTATTGACTCACACCAATTGAACATAGGATTGCCTACATCTGAGTTAGAACGCCTTCTCCTACTATGCACAGCGGAGGTAAAATTTTACTTCCAGGGGACTGGCTATACACAAATCGATGGTGTTGCTATGGGCAGCCCACTCGGTCCGCTACTAGCCGATATTTTCATTGGCCACTTGGAGCAGACCGCAGATGCTGTTATCAGTCAGGCTCATTTCTATCGGCGTCATGTCGATGATGTGTTGATAAGTACCGATACCAAGGAGATGGCAACGAGTATGCTCAATTCAATGAATAAGCTGAATCCCAAAATAAGCTTCACCATTGAGCATGAGCAGGATGAAATCCTGGCGTTTTTTGATATTCTCATGAAGCGCCAGAACAACGGTTGCTTACTGTGGTCCGTCTACCGGAAACACACTTGAACTGGACAGTACCTGAACTTCCACAGTTTTGTGCAGATCCAGTACAAGCAGAGTCTGGTGAGGATTTTGTTCTATCGCGCAAGAAGAATCTGTTCAAGAGAAACACTGGCCAAAGAGATGTCATTGTTGAGAACCACACTCAAAGAAAATGGCTATCCATTGGCACTTGTTGAGAAATTCAGCAGACAAAAGCCGCGATGTGTTCAACAGCCCCCAAACCAAATGTCTCGTTCCGTTTGCCATACAAAGGTGATGACATTGCTACTTTATTGAAAACACGTCTCACGGCGACTATGGGACGCATGTTTTATGTAGCCCAACTGGTCATGCTGTTCACCACCACCCGAATCCCAACACCACCTTTAAAAACACCGCTACCGCTCAACGCCAAATCCCACGTCATCTATGAATTCTCGTGTGAGTGCCGGGCTGCTTACATAGGCAGAACGGAGCGGCAGTTGCGTAATCGGGTCCACGAACACATTCCAGTTTGGGTTCACAAAACGGTCATGGATACCACAATACCGGGCTCAAGTCAGAATGTGACAAGTCACAAGGAACCAGCGTCATCGATCGCCCGTCACCTGTTGACTTGTCGACCCCAATTGAACCTGGAGAAGGCGTTTCGGATACGTTACGCAACAAAAAACCGAAGGCTTCTCCGGTTCGCGGAGGCGGTAGCAATTAGCAAATGGAAGCCACCCCTTTGTGTACGGAAAGACTTATTCGTCAGTACGAGATTGCCCTGGTAACTGATGTGTATGGATGTGTGTGAGTGTGCATGTGTTGTTTAGCTTCACAATGTCCATTGAACTTTGCTATATAAGCTCATGGACTGCAGTATGTACCTGATGAGATGTAGCGAAATGTGCACGAGAGATACATTGTGCAAAAACTGTTTCTGACATCTCTGTTCAAATTTGTGACGGAAAAGGTTGCGTTACTTTTCTGATAAACTTACTCGTAAATTTCCCATGAGTTAACAAAACAGAAAGCTGAAATAATGCAACGAGCAACGGTCTGCATGTTGTTAGCCCAGAACAGCGGACAAAAAATTTCACGCATTGCGCAAGTTTGCTTCAAAAGCGTCTTGTTTGCTAGTTGTTTTTACAGTGGTCCTCTCTGCCAGTATTGTGACAATATGTTTGTTGATGCGTTTAAGTAAAGCGTTTATACGACAGATCACTGATCGGCAGGTAGGCATGCTTGTCCCTGACAAACATTGCTTCTTAATGCACGATGTACTAGACAGTCACAGGTAGGCGTGACGCTAGGTGTGATACAAACAGACCGCTGGGAATGGAGGCCGGACATTTACTAAACGAAATATACTGATAGTCTCGTATAACGGTGTTAATAGCACCGACACGGAATAATAACTAGAGAGTTTAGGACTAGCCATCGACGATCAACTCGTCCGAAAGTATTTTGTATGACATGATGCTCGTCACGCTCTGACATGAAATACCAACAAACATTCAGACGACGTACATCTTGAGAACTTCAGTAACTTAGGTGTAATTTATTAACTCATTAGTTTCAGAACCATTTTACACTTACAACAGGTAGGCCAGTGATATACCAGGTCTTTACTAAGCTCCACCCAGGAGGGTATTCTGACAACAACCCTTTGATGCTGATGAAAACGACCGAGGCCAGTCACTCCTGGCTTCGTCCTTTTTAAACCGCACCAGTTGTGCGATCAGCCTGCCGCTAGGATGATAATTCTCAGGCACCCCAGGTGGAGCGACAATCTCTACAGTTCATAACGCGCGCCTTCCGTGGTCGACCTAAACGCTATAAACAACCTAAGGGTAACAAAAACAGAAGGAATTGACTCACAGCAGCTCTAAAAGTTGTGCAGTGTTGGAGATTAGCCATACTAAATAACGGGATTTTCGATGGATTTAATCCACCTTGCAGTAGCTGCAAGGCTCGTGCGATTAGCGCTTTACGCAATCGAACTAGTGATCATAGAATCAATGTGGATTCATGATAAAACGTCCGCCGCCCGGATACATGGTGGATATTCGGGAAAAAATGGGCCATATAGTCCAGCAGTCGAATCTTCTTACGTGTGTAGTGGATCTAAACACCACACAAAATCCAGGTGTGAATACGAGATCAGAAAGGGTGATAAAAGTGGAAATTTGCCGCAAAAGACGGTTGATTCCGCTGGTTTCTAACTCTTCAAAATTCTGTGAACCAGCTACACCGAACGCAGACAGAACGCAAGGCTTGCGACCCGAGAAGTGTCATTTGTATTTATCGATTATTGATTAGTTCGATTAAGTTGGGTTTAAACGTCGGCTGTATATGTGAAGTTGAGGGAAGTAAACAGCGTGAATAACAATGAGAGTTATGAAATAGAAAAGTGTACAAAACGCTACAATGCTCATATGAACGGAGCTTCTCTTTGAAAGCTATTACGCCGAAAACAATGTGTACAGCCTATCTGAAAATGTTAGTTCTGTGACCTTCGACCGACTGCATTTTGTACGTCAGTATCTAAATGACAGCCTTAACACTCGAAACGCACGCGTTTCTAGCGCAGCTATGGAATCCGGATACAAAATGATTGAGCAGAGCTAAATTCAATCGAAAATTTGGTTGATTACTGAAAGCCAGGCGGCTTCAGTGCCTGATGCTAGCGTACTACTTGTGGATACAACGAAGATTGTTGGGGAGGGACCGATTTGGTGTGGAGTACTAGATCTTGATGCCATTCCGTATTATGAAGTATTATTATGCTACATGAACTCCTTCCGCTTGCGGAAAAGAACTTACAGCGGACGACTATTTTACTTTCTACTGAACGCGACTAACTTGAAGCAGTAAGTAAATAGCACCACGAAAAACTCTGAACAACCTGCCGAACCACGCGAAGGAGGTGCAATTATGACAGTGATATCATCATCATCATCATCAT
>JTDE01003778.1:45672-72197 GCA_014338405.1 Paragonimus skrjabini miyazakii | reverse complement strand
AACAATAAAGCGGAATATGAAAATGTGTACAATACCCTATAGGTCTAATCCGTCTTGCTGCTTTAAAAGGATTACGTTTGTATATCAGAGATGATCGCGGCTTCCGTTGTTCGGAGAATGCGTGACGAGAAAAATGAACTGCTCTCGGCCTTCGAGAATTGGTGCATTTTTTCGAATTACGCCTTTCAGACATCAGGCGTACATGTATGCATATAAAAAGTTAAAGGTGCTAAATGTAGAACATTTATGAAATGCATATTGTGTGTGCTTCACAGTATGCATGAATTCATTTCATTCAAATATTACTTTGCATTCGTGTTTTAGTTTCACTAGCTGTTGAACCGTTCAAGAAAAGCGGTGTAGACATCTTGGACAAGGTTATTGTGTACAATAAATTTCTTTTAATGAAGATAATTCCAGGCTAGGATGTAGCACGCAAAATTGACTACACTTTGCTCGATGAAAATACGCAAACTACGTGCTATGTGAATAACCGCCTACTACTAGGGGTAATACCATACGGTTGGTGGTGAGTTCTACAGTTTGCACGCCTGAGCTTTGCTGTGCCCGATTTGTAACTGAAACTGATAGAAGAAACATGCGCATTACCATTCATTTAGACTAAACAAACGAGGATGTACGTTTCCGGTTAAGATTACTTTAGCAGAAACCGTCGGTTGGAATAATGCACTAAAAGTGGTGCGGGATTACTGACTACTTTCGTCAAAGGCTTTTCAACCTAACTAACGAAAATAATTTTATTCTGTCAGCGATTATTACTAGTACCCAACCGTTGCATGGGCATCAAGATAAAAACAGTCACAGTAGACATAAAACAAGAGAGAAAGGGAACTTTGAGTATTAAACTTCTGTATATCAACCCAGATATTCGACATCAAAATGTGTACGGCTAACATAAGAGCAACTAAGATGCAAGTGAGGATAAGTTGGTCGCACATTCAGCATTCATTCGCCAGTTTAACCTCAATGTCATTATTGCGGTCTTGAAACAACTCTTCACAATTCGAGACTGTCAACGTTTTTCAGAGAGTTCAACAGAACGGGCTATGCTATCTACCGATATCTCTACCTCATGAGGATTTTCAAACGGCAGCATGTTGTTATCACCATATTCCAGATAGGTAACTTTTCTATCCTATGCAGCGGCGGTACTTGGACTTTATGAATGTCGCAAATGGTTCACCATTAATTTGCGCATAATGGAATTAAACAAGAGTGAAATAAAGAGGATTTCTTGACAGGCAACACTTTCAGCGTAACTTTTGCCTATCTGTTCCTTGTAATCCGTCGATTGTAGATATTTTGAGTAACTTACAATTTAATATGTTGTAAGATCGTAAGGTCATGATAATCATTGGGAAAAGTTTTTGTAGCGTACATTGTCAATAGTGGAGTATTTGCATTCTGTTTGAACTGATAAATGACATTTAAAAATAGCTCCAGTAGCTTTATATAGTGTTTATTATATAGAGATCTTGAACCAGCTGGTTTTGACGAGATAAATTCCGAAGTAAATTAGTGACACAAGAACTGATGTGACATTTTTAGGTTGAACGAGTATATTCGTGAATACGGCCCAAGTTTGCTAGTGTTTGTGTGCTATAAGGACAAACGCGATGTACACTGGTATACTTTAGAAGTGGCATAGGGTGACATGTATTTGTTGTACTCTTCAAGAATAATGCTCATTGCTGTTTCCTCGGATCCATTGTGCCCATCGGCTATCCTACTTCGCCTTTTTTTAATAGAGCCGGTTGCTAACGTTGCGGCAGCACCCGGCATTATGCGAACTGTAAGACATGTTCTGCCCTCAATTCTCTCTGTTCATTATGCGATGTGTCAGGCAATTTTGCCCTCGTTTGTCGATCACGAACAATCTCATTGATTGATGATACTACTAATAAGTTAAAGATTAAGAGTCCTCCGAACAATGAAACGATTTATGTATTACCACGTTATTTGTCTAATGCTGTTACTCCTTCAGTAGAATTGTAGCTGCATGCTGCGGACAGCCGTGCTGTGTTTCTCGAGGTGGGCAATCAATTTTGATTGCTTTCTCTGGAGCTGGACCCTGCTTTACTCATCATTGTAGTAACGTATAATTGTTGTAAACAAAATCTAGTGTCTCCGTCTGTCCATCCTTTGTCGCACATTTTTTCACGCTATTTGAACCACACCGTGAATATTTTAGGACTTACCAATGTTATGTTACTTTTGGAGAATGATCACAAGCGTTCTGTGACCGTCTACATTTATAATCTTAACTGCGAATCCATTTTGTAACGAAATGCAATGGTTGCACCAAAGGTTTTCCCATGTCTAGACAAAATAACCATATCATGTGAGCGGACAGGGTTTCTTTACTCATGATTTCCCAACTTGGTCTAGGATACCGTCGGTCGTGTAGAAGCAACACTCATAAAAAAAAATCGAATAAAAGTGCTGAATCCGTTACACAATCCGTCCCACCTGTTGAACATCCATTTAAACTTTGATCGAAAATTGTGTGCGAGTACACCGCATACGGCTACAAATCAAACACCTTCTTAGTTGATGTTCGGAAGGCGGACTTGGACGAGATTGCATGCAGCGTGCTTGTGATAGGTGATCGTAAGTTTTGATGAGAGGGAAAAACAAGATGCTTGACAGATGAAGTATAAGTAGCCGATTCATATGTGCACACATGATACACCTGTCTTAGTGCGGGAGAAACAAATGTCAACAAGAGTAAATTAACTATTAGGTTCTATAAATTTCGAAATTTTGTCCACACCGGGCTTCTATAACTTATAGAGTAGAACGGAATTCAGCGCAAAGCGTTCTTCTAAGTCACACCTTGAAGGTAACTGATTACAATCTCCACCGAATGCATGTGACAATAGAGTCCAAACGATCGTCACCACGCCACTGAGTCGATCTGGAAGACTGTCATCCGTTTAACTCTATAAACCTTTGGGATAAATAAATGAGGAAAGATAGTGCTGTTATCGGACTGTAGGACTTTTTCGGAGGTAAAAGTTCCTTTCGACTGACCCTGTCTCACTCTACCCTTTGACCCCGCCTAACTAGATGCCTATTATCATTATTCTCACAACACTCGTCTTATTTTACTAATCGCTCCATCCTGCCTCTCTCAGTCTTTGAACCTCACTCACCTGCTCACACACCCATTGTTGTCTGTCCGTCTTACCCTCCCCATCCCTGTGAATACAGCCTTCTTATGGACCGCCGTGAAACTGTCGCCGAGTGATCGGCCTGTCCGAAGGCCGGCTACTCAGACACAAATTAGACCGATCCGATCGTATTTTGTCGGTTCGTCATTGTCTGTCTGTCGTCTGTGCTTGTACTTGTCGTGCCTTTTGAACCCTTGACGGTCTATTGCGGCTAACCGTTGTATCTTATCCCACGAACGCAAACGAATTGAGGTTTGTTACTTGTAAATGTTAATAGTACTACGGTTTCCAGCGACTTGACTTGATTCTGGTATTTGGCGTCGTTGGTTATACGTGCTTCACTCAATGTTCGTCGGAAGAACGTACACGGATCCTTTGTGCCCATTGGCTATCCTTGCCAACGTCTTTGTGTGCGTGCATATGTATATGTGTGCGCGTTGTCCTGGTCTTTTGTGATACTTTGGCGCGGTGGTCAGGTTGTGCACTGTTTGGATCCGGTGGGCTCTGCTGACTGGGTCATCGCCCTTTGCAGGTTCAACCATGTCAGATTGGCCAATGGGGAGCAGCCAGACAAAATGCAGTTCAACTAGCACGAAGCCCAGAGCAGACAACGCTCACTAGAGTCTCATTAACACGACGACCAACCTAAGACACTCCCCGTGACAAAATACACTTTCCATTGGGACATGCAATGTGCGCACGCTGCTGGATCGATGCAGCACTACAGGACGGCCAGAACGCCGAACCGCATTGATCGCTATGAAACTAAGCCGGTATGGAGTCGACGTAGCAACCTTGAGTGAGACGAGGCTTGCAGACAAAGGTAAGTTGTGGGAAGCAGCTGTCGGATAGGTCACTCGGTAGACGGTGCTCGGGAGCATGGTGTTTGTTTCACAGTCGTTTATCGCATTAATGCTTTGATGATGAACAAACTGCACGGCACCGGTCCTCAAATGCTGTCTATGCGCTTGCGACTCGTTTGAGATAAGTGTGCCACATTTATCCATATTTATGGCTTAACTATGTGTTACACTGGTGATACAAAGGACCAGTTTTATGATCAGCTGTCCGCCACAATCCGGTCGGTGCCAGTGAGTGACCGACTGTTTGCTCTTCTCGAGTAGGGCGCGCCTCGATAGCTTGACCGGGAGTCCTCGGACCCTACGGCATTATTTCAGTCAATGAGAATGGTGATCATCTGCCACACCTGTCTGCTATTCATGAGCTGGCTATCACAAATACCCGATTCCAGCTGGATGCGAGCGACATCACGACGTGCGCTCATGCACAAAGCGGTCATCACCGTTTGCTTGATTACGTGATTGTACGGCAGCGCGACATTTGTGAGGTGCCTATCACGCGAGTGATGCGCTGTGTTAAATGTAGCACAGATCACAGGCTGGTCAGGACTAAATTATTTGTCCATATACGCAAGTCTGTTTGTTGTAGATCTTCCGGACAACGACATAAGTTGGATGTAAAACGATTGGAGACCTGTGAGACGGGGGGGGGTGTTTCTTAGCCTACCGTTGTCACTCTTCTGAAAGACGCTCCTGTATCCTTCACTTCCAATGATACGTGTCAACAGCTCAAAGAACAAGTCACGGCAGCAGCCATAGGGGTATTTGGTGTCGAACACCAGAAATGTTCGGACTGACTTGATGACAACAACGCGGCTGTCTCCAGCTTGGTAAGAAAGAATAATACAGCGTTTGCTGCCTACACAGCGGACCCAGTTAATGAAAACAAGAGAACGATATTCCTGAGTACTCTCTGTCAACTGGCCAAACGTGACCGAAACGACTGGCGGGGAAAGCAAGGTGAGTGCATCGATGGCTACGCCGGTTGTTGACAACCCAAACAATACTACGATTCGCTTAAACGATTTTCCGTCCGTTGGTCCAGTCTACTAATGCACTGGTAAACGTCGACACCGACTGTTTGTGCACCCAGCCAGAGGACATCATGAAAGTCTGGCGCGAACATTGTGGTAGTTTACTTCACCTATACTGCTATCTTGGCGAGGTGGTCGGGCTTGTGTACTGTTTTGATTCGGCGGGCCATGGTGACTAGGATTCCGGTCCTTCTAAGTGTGACCTTGTCAGACAAGCCAAAGAGGAGTAGTCAGGCGAAAAGCAGTTACACTCATAGAATTGTATGTCGCACTACTGACCTCGTAGGAGTGCTCAGGTAGTGAGGCATGATCTTGTGGGCATACAGCAGAACTATTTTCATAGTTGCGGCACTGCTGTTTTCCGTATCAGGAAGAAGGGGGTTAGAAAAGGTACCCTCAAACAAAGAGCACTCCGATCACCCAACGGTTGACCGTGACCGCCGGCGTATTGACCAATACGGTCGAAAAACATCTAGTATCTCGCAAAAGCCTGATTTAGCTTCGAGTACACTCACTGCACGCAGCAGTGCTCAGAATGAGACATTAATGTTTTAGTCACCGTGTCCTCAGACTAGCCAAGCCCTTCACGGCCAAGTGAGTCAGACTCGTGAGTCATTGGCTCCGGGTAGGGTCCCCCAAGAAAACCGTGTATCCTGTTGTCTCGCAGGTCAGACTTTTGAGTCAAAGACTCAGGGTGGGGTCCCTCAAGTCAACCCCCTTCCGCGGCATAAACGACCGGGAAGTATCAGAAGTTATCGTTCTCCAGAATGGGACATTATTCACCCACCACTACTTTCTTCTACTATTTCACCTCCCATGTCTTCCAACTTCCATGTGCCTTCGGGCGATAATTGTTTTCTGAGGCCAAGACAACTGGTAAACATTAAGGCCTTCAGTGTCCGCACTCTCCGACAAGTCGGCTAGCAAGCTGCTCTGGCAAGTACTCTCTCAAGTCTGGGTATTGATGTGTGCTGTGTGTCGGAGACGCGAGTCTACGATTCTAGCATGGTTATCCACTTGAGCTCACCTCTAGATAACTGTCAATCCAAGCGCTTCTGTCTCAGGGTTTCTGGTGACGCCGAAGCCAAATCTCGTAGTCAAGTTGGAACGGGAATCGCACTGAGTTCCAGAGTGGAGCAATGTTTGCTCGATTGGATCCCAGTGAACAGTCGCTTGTGTGCTGTCAGACTCAATACGGTGGTTAAAGTCTGTCGACGCAAATCAGAAAGGCGTTGTGTATTCATTATATCGGCGCACACTCCGACGAATACCTGTTCGGATGCTACCAAGAATGCGTTCTATGATGCACTCGTTGTTCTTCCGAGGCAAACTAAACACTCAACCATCATCATACTAGCGGGCGATTTGAATGCTCAACATGGTCGTTTTTCTCCGGATGAGAAGCGGCTAGGAGGTATGTTTGGTGTCCGGGCACAACACACTGATAATGGCGAAAGACTGCTGCAGCTGTGCGCATCCCACGGTTTGTATGTTTCGAGCACCGCATTCCAACACAAGAAGAAGCACTGTGTTATTTGGAGACCTCCGTGTGCTTCTCAGTCGTGGACACAGTTGGATCATATAGCAGTTAGTTACAGGTGGCACCACTCTGCTAAGTGCTGTCGTGCCCTCTGGAATAACCACCTGGACTCGAACCATGCTGTTGTGCGTGCTTGTTTCGTTTTGTCATTCGCCCAGAGGACATACGGTTGCAAGTGCAAGGTGCTTAACTAGCATTCGAACAATGCGAGTATGAGGAGCGCATATCAAGAGGCGCTAGCGAAGATGTTGACCAGTTCGAGTCAGATGAAGGATCCTAACAAACACTGGGAACAAATCGCCGAAGCTATAAAAGCATGCTGTGAACAGGAATGTTCCGAAGAATCTGTTCAGTTTTGACAGAACTGGATTTCCGTCACGTCGATAAACTTCATGAACAAGCGTCGCTCGTTCCCATCTGGTTTTGAGTATGATGACAACCGTCGAGAACTTAAACGCAAGCCGACTGAAAGCTTACGCGAAGATCAAGAGCACTACTGGGTCAAACAATCGAAAGAGATGGAAAGAGCCTTTTATCTGGAAATAGCAAAAGGATTTTTTCACTGATCCGTGGTTATACTAGCCATCGAGTCGGTGCAAGTGAGACCATATGTGAAAAAGATGGTTCACTTGTCACCAGTCAATCGCGCCGACTTGACAGGTGGGCTGAACATTTTGAAGAACAGTTCAGCTGGCCTCAACCGGATCATGTGGACGACGGGACCCTAATGGTCAGTTATTGCACTCCAGACGGTCCTCCGTCGGAAGCAGAAGTGATCCTGGAGCTCAAGTTATTGAAGCGTAATAAGACTCCTAGTCCAGACCTCCTCTCTCTTTCTCTTTCCAAGGATGGTGAAGAGAGGTTGCTATCAGAACTGACTAAATTTCTCCAGACAATCTGGGAGACTGAAGAAGTACCTCGTGATTGATGTCTATCAACAGTTTTCAAAAATGGGGCCGGAAGTCAATGTGACAACCACAAAGGCATCAGTTTGGTGTCTGTTGCGTCCAAGTTACTCACTGGCCTCATTCTACGCCGGCTCACTAAGCCCAGAGAAAGTCAGATACTCAAAGAGCAGGCGAGATTCCGAGCTGGTCGGGGGTGCGTTGATCACAGTTTTATCTTTCGACGGATCTTGGAACATCGGCACTTTTATAAGCAGTTGACAGTCTTGGTCTTTTCGAACCTAAAGGCTGCTTTCGATTAAGTTGCTCGTAACGTTCTCCGGAGCTGTCTCCTTCGCAAGTGAGTACCAGGGAAATACGTGAATCTACTGAGTTCACTGTATGCTCACTTCTAATGATGTTCGTCAGGAGTATCCGATTTCCCCGTTCCTGTTCAATTTTGTCATGGACAACATTCTGGAGGGTGCGCTTTGGGAGTCCAGTGAACTTGGTGTTGAGCTCCTTTCTGGCGCTAGATTGACCGATCTGGAGTACGCAGACAACATTGTCTTACTTAGCCTCCCTACCGAAGACATGCGGACCATGCTGAACATGGTGAGCGACCGAGTTGGCTTTTGTAGAATGCGCTTCTCACCTTCAAAGTGCAAAAGTGCTGCTTCGAGACTGGGGCATTTCCACCCTTACTTTCTTCATTGCAGGTAATCCGCTTGACCCTGTGGACAGTTTCACATACTTGGGTAGCACTATCCCATCAGCGTGTAATATTGCTGATAAAATATCAGCGAGGATGGCACGAGTTGCCTTTGCCAAACTGCGTCATCTGTAGCGTCGAAAAGACGTTTGGTTGTCGCTGAATGGTAAGGTATATACTGCCTGTGTGCGTTCCATTTTGCTCTATGGTTCGGAAACGTGGCCTGTTCGCAAAGAGGATGTCAGTAGGCTTGCTATGTTTGACCATCGTTGTCTCCGTCAATTGGCCCATATTAAGTGGACTGATCGCGTGAGCAATGTGGCTGTTCGCCGGCGCGTATTCCGGAACGCTCGTGATGCGTGATCAATTGGTCAACTAATCACGTTGCATAGCTTGCGATGGTTGGGTCACGTACTCCGTATGTCATCTGATCGTTTACCGTGCCGGGCATTATATACTGAGGTCACCAACATTTAGGTAAAACTGCGTGGTGGTCAACCAACAACGTGGTCACGAAATATGAAGACCCTGACTGCTCTATTGAGCAAAGTGGGTAGGTGTCGCCTGCTTGGCTGGGGTCCTCGTGACCACTCAAACCGCTAGTTAGAGACGCTATCCGAGACGGCGGTGTGTCGCAGTCAATGGCGTACGTGCATCCATACCATTTCTAGTTCTTTTGCTTAGTCCTCGTTTAATAATTTTCAACCTTCTTAGTAACGTTTTCTTCTAGGATATTCCACATCACTGTTGAGGTGAGCAGCGGCCCGAGCCACAACACCTTTTGGTTAGGCTGATGGCTGCTATGATGATGATGATGACTAAACCGTCCTGTTACCATTGATTGGGTGACCGTGAATAGCTTGCCGCAACAGGTCATCAAATCATCACTTGTTTATCGCTCGGATTTGTCATTAGTGCAAGGAACGATCAGACAGTTGCGCAATGGAAAAGCTGCATACGAGGATGGATTGCTGGGTAAAATCCTGAAGAGTGGTGGGCCGGCGTTGGAACGCGCTTTTCAATAGCGGGTTTACTCCATCTAGGAACAGGAAGAAATGTCATCAGGTCTCAAGGATGCTCTGATAATACCTTTGTTCAAAAGTAATGGTAGCAAGCCATGTCCCAACAGCTATCGGGGCGTCAACCTACTGATCTGGGCAGGCAAGTCGCTTGTAAGAATCCACCTGAACCGGCTGAATACGGAAGTTTTGGAGACAACTGTTCCTGAGGAGCAGTGCGGATTTCGGGCGAGTCAAGTACGACCGATCTGGTGTTTGATGCTAGGCAGCTTCAGGAAAAGTGCCGGGAACGAAACCAGCCCCTGCATGCTCTCTTCGTGGACTTCACCAGGGCGTTTGATTCCGTGAGCCGCCAGGCGTTATAGACGGTGCTTGGTAAGTTTGGATGTCCAGGTAATTTCATCAATCTGATTAGAAGGTTACTTGTAGGCCTGAAGGCGAAAATACAGTAGTGTGGATCTACCCCTGATGATTTTGACATTGTCACTGATGTGAAACAGAATTGTGTCCTAGCCTCAGCCCTGCTTAGTTTGTATTTGAGAGCCATGGTAACAGTCGCTTTTCAGGACTCTGGGGAAGATGGCGTTGAGATAAAGTGCCGCACGGGTGGACGCCTACTGAACGTGTTTTACTGTAGGGTGTTGTTTGGCATTCCGACTGAAAAAACAAACAGAACTGTCATCTGTACACGTTCGTCAGTTTAAATGATTAGGTTCAGAAACCATTCATTGTTATCCCCAATCAGACGATAGTGATCATTTTCGTCAGCGTTAATAATAAACCGGCGGTTGACACCTGCACATCACTCCTCTACTACTCCGAAGGAGAAAAACAAGTTGTTTTTTACCACGAAAGAGAGAGAGAAACTAATAGTTGTTCATAATATCTCCATGGTTATACTCAAACATTCAATTTCAAGATGCTTACACCTCGCAAGCACTTAAGTTTATGAATCTTGAATCATTAAACAAATGTAGTTGGTCAGCCTTTTTTTGCTAACTATCCGCTACCTGCGATCATCATTATATCAGGTTGAAACCAAACAATCTTAGGTTGAATATCGCTCACATTTGATCGCAGCCTTCGCAATCAGATAGACTTTCCAATCAGACTGTTTTGAAAAAAAAAAAGCACCAGACTCGAGTTCCGCTCTCGTTCCGTCTTATCAGTAGTGCATATCCTTTCCACTACCGTGATTTGAAATTTCATTCACCTAATCATGGTGCAGCATTGTTGACTTCACATTAAAAACGACTAAATTACCATATCGGAACACTGGTCTATTTTCAAATTTTGAGTAATTATCAGGTTGTCCGTCGTCTCGATAAGAGACAGAGTTACTACCTGTTAACTCCTACCGATCACCCTGCGATTGAGATTTTCGAGACAGATCGATGTCATCAAACCTATGAGCAACATTTTAGATTACTGACTAGTTGGATGATTAGTTTATTTCAAGTTAAACATCATTCACGTATGAGGTTGGCTGGAGGGTCTCTTGATGGAAAGGTATGGTCAAACGTGAGTGACGTTCAACCCGAAGTTACGCAGATCCACAACTACTCATTGGTAGAAAAATACACTTGGTCTAATCGCTGAGACCTGTTTGCATAATCCATCTTGAGCGAATTCTCTTTCAGTTGTGAAATAAAGCCGTTTTTAAGGTGGTCATAACACTGATTCCATTAATTTTTACAGTGATGTCTTTCAGGCTTCTGAGATGATCTGAGTTGTTTTCATTGGGGTAACATCTGTTGGTGTCAAAATATTAGATTGCGTTCGGATAGAGGACCCGTAGTTGTGTGGCTAATTTTTTGAATATTTGAAACAAGTAAAATCAAGAAATTATTTCGTGTACCGCAAGGAATGAGCGAGTAGTACACAAACTTGAAATGCTCTTGAACGATATTTGAAGTCAAGTTGTCAACTATGAACGCTAGTGGAGGGAATAGGTAAAGCATGTGCTGCAACATTGTCTGTTAAGTGGACTGGATAGTTTAAAAACAGTTGAACAAGAGGAACGCTGTTTTTGTTACTGTTTTACAAATTTATCTGCCTGCAAACAAGAATTACCATTTTGCTTACCGACGAGTTGTAGGAAATTTTGGTTTTCATATAAATTGAACATCATCCACTACGGACGAGTTCTAACGAACGAAACTCGAGTCTAGTGCTTCGTTTTGAAAGACGCCGGCTGGAAAGTCTATGGAAATGCGACAGCTGTGGGTAATTTTCAACTTGTATGAATTGCCATCTTGCCATTGATATCAGGGATTGATTATTCCGTTTTATGTACTGTTTGCGGTTGACTGTGTTGTCACTTGTTTTAAACTTCTCAGTTCTTTTCTGCATTCATACAGAAACAAAACAAATTGGATGAAATTCCAGCCTCAGTGGGTGGTAAACAAAATTATTGGCGCTTGCTGAATGGTAAACGTGAGTTGACGTGCGTAATATATCTGTAACCTTCTGTATAAGTTCTCCTCTGCTGGTTGCTGTTAACAAGACTCTCAGTCTAAATTGCGACCTTCTAATTAATTGAGTATTCGTGCAAACTCTACTTGGTGTCATCAGCGTAGAAAGAAGACATTTGTTGCGATATGTTAACATTTCGTTTACTCACGTCAGTCGCAAATGGAAAACATGCGATTTATATATATGACACACAAATAGAGATAGACAGGGTATGGACACGTATACAGTCAAATCACGTATTAGGTCCTCACCACCAAGGCAATCCTATGGGTTGTTTCAACCACTTTTGTGCACATAGCGCCGGCTGGTGAGCTCTGATCAGCATGGCTTCGCTGAAGGCCGGTAGTTTCGGATTCCGTTGACGTAACAATATTTTGAATGATCTATGTAGGTCAACCTGGTGACCTGTTATCATAAGATGTCTGGCAATCGATGATGCTGGGCTTCGAGTAACAGGTTCACCAGTTTCAGATTGTTGTGTCACGAGCTATTTTAACCAGTTTGGGACGTGTTCTGTCACTTGTTGAGATAGCCATCGGTCTGTTCTGCTTATGTAAATGTCACCGCAACTGCAATTAAACTGATAAACTACGTGAAAGACAGAATGTTCAAACAAACTGCGTTCGCAATTGTGTAGAACAGGCCCTTTGGTCGTTTGAACCAAACGTAATTGGGCAGCCGCATACGTACGGGATAGGGCACACCGCAATTTGTGCCTGATGTTGTTTGCTAGATGATCACCTTTAAATTGCAAAAAGTAGAAATATATCCTTCTTTTGAACCACTTGCACTGGTTCATTGCATTTGTTCATCAAGCTGTGAATGTCTATGAACTTTTCAGGATATCCATTTGCTAGAAACTATTTTCTCAGCGTTTCTTGTTTCATCTGCAGCTTATCAGGGGTGCAAATACGCCTGGCTTCATGAAATAGAGGTTTGGTCAAACCCCTCTTGTATGCTATCGGGGCATAGCTGGGGAACTGAAGATATTGTCCGCCCCATGTTGCTTTGCAATGGACCTATCGTTGTAATGTCCCATCCTCACGCCTAGTGATGAGTACACCTAAGAAAGCTAAACTGCCGTTTGATTCTCTTTCGTGAGACAAAGATAGGTTCGGATGAATAGAGTTAAGAAGATTAAAAAATAAATCAAAATGATCAGTATTCGTACAAATTAAAATATCATCAACATACCGGTTGTACAATAAGGCTTTGGCAATATTATCAGAGACTTGCCATTCAATCATTTCCAAGAAGATATCGGCTAATGTTGGGCCTACTTAGTGTGCTTCTGGAATTGTTTTTGTAATTAACTTATAACAATTTACAGTTAATCATTGTGCGCAGAGCCATGTGTACATATATTTTTCAGATATCACTCTGAATGTTGTCTTCTATGGTGACGTGTTTGTACAATTGTTTTCCTTTTGAAGATGTTTACGTTTACAAGTGTGAGAGGACTGCATACCGAGTTAATTTTTTTGGGCAACCAACTTTTCGAACAATGCAGCTATATATAAAGTATCACGCAACTTGTATGTACAGTAAAAATATTTCCAAATCTCTACAGCTCACACAAACCTGTTTTCCTGATGGAAGTGCCTCTACACATCGAACTTCTCGATTAACGAACTCATCGAGTTTTATACTCTTTAAGCAACATGGCTGTAACAGTATCAGGAATTCAATCTTATAAGACCACATACATCTGTTGAAAGTGTATACCTGTATCTGTCAGTTGGAAAAAAACGGCACGACAAAATGAAACACCGATGCTTTCTCCTGATTTATTTCGAGAACTTACGGTACGGTAGATCAGAAATTGGCAAATTACGACTTACACGTGAGCCTAACAAAAGCGTTCATCTTGTATGTTGATCAGTACCTACTATTTCTGTTATCGTGTTTAATCTGGGTCATTTGACTGACCGCTATCATACTTAACAGCCTAATACTTTAATAATGTGCGGTGAAATTAAGCGTTTCTTTATGTTGTAACGGTTCTCTTGACACGCTACCTATGTCAGTACATACTGAAGCACGCGAGTTTTGGTTATTATCGGTCTCGATACACAAGTGCGCATGCTCGATGTCATAGGGACAATTGTGGCGAAACGGCATCCAATAAAGTACAGTCTTTATTGTCCAACTCGCTGGTTGCCATGCTACACGCGCGCTCGCGTTTATGAATCAGAATTCCGGTTCACAACAACCCAGGTTTCCGTTCACACGTCGTGTGCACCTCTGCTCGGTTTGTGTATGTGACCGACACCTTCTGTCGAAGGGTTTTCCGTCGGCCATTCTTCGTCCGTTTGGCGATGGCTCGTCCGGTCGCTCTTGTTGTTTGCAATCTATCCACTTTGGGCTTTGACCGTTTTCTAACACAGTGTCGGGATATTTATCCGAGTGTTGGGACAATCGCGCCTTCGATCTGGTCGTCCATCTAGTTTTGCTTGCCATGTCTCGTCCGTTGGTCCGATTTAGTCGAGCGATGGCTCATCCGGTCCCCAATGCTGTCCCCGATCCGCTCACTATGGGCTTTTGGACGTACTTTCTCCGCGAGTATTGGAATACTCGCACCTCCGATTTAATAATCCATCGCACGATCACCGTATAAACCTAATCATACGCACACACCCTAATTGGACAAGCAACTGCCGTTGGACTGGCGCCATATAAAAAGAGATGCGAATGGAACTCACCGAAAAGCAATGTAGTGATCTGCTAAGGTCAACAATCTACACAGATGGTCTGTAGATACTTGAATCTGAATTAAACGTCTCTTACCTTTGATGACAGCTTTTGTACTCAGAGGATTTCAGCCAGTTCCATTATAAAATGTGGTACTAAATGCAACTGTTGCTTCAAGATTGAACACCACCGACACTTGATCGTAGCCTTCGCATTCAGCTAAGCCTTTCGTCTAGCCCATTTTGAAAGGAAGCATTAGACTCGAGTTTCACTCTTACTAGAGCTCCTCAGTAGTGCATATCGTTGTCCGGATCGGAGTTTGCACTGTGACCCTCGTGCTTGTTAGACTAGCGTGTTAACTACAACGCCAGCGGCTTCACAATAGGCATAACCGAATAAGCAAATCCAAACGCCCAAGCACTACTTAGTGTGCAGTGGGCTAGCTAACAGGCTTACTTGAATGCGAAGACTGCGATCAAGTGTGGGTGGTGTTCACTTTTGAAATAACCCAAATCTCCGAGTCTTCACAACCGTTGCCCTTAATAAGACACGCCAGGGGTGCATACACTTGTCACGGCTGGGACTTGACATGTGGTCAACCATGCCATTGACCCCACATGAGGCACGATCAAACAGTCATATGCAAGCGACCAACCACAATGCCTCGTCCTTTATGCTTGGATCACCTAATAGCCTCTATACGAGGCACGGCAACTGCCTTGTTAACTCAAATCGATAGTCCCACGATTAAAACGTTTTGGTCAAGTCAGCTTATCTCGCTCGCGCAAATCTGGTCTATCGCTTGAGTCATAATCAGCTGCTGATGAATCAACAGTCAAGGAAGATAGATCAAAAGTCCCTGATGTCGCTGAAATAAAGGTTAACTAAGTTATCGTTTATTACTTCAATTGTTACAAACCCAGACCAAAAAAGATTTCGAATTGTCAGTTACGGGTACAACAATAACAATGAAAATAAGTAATGAGGAAAGAGTATGTTGTGATTCACTACGATAATTGAGGGGGTCGCTGTAGTAGTTTAAAATAAGCAATTGTAATCTCAATTGTACTCAGGGATATTTTCTGCTCACTAGTAATAACACAGTGAATGACCTGGCAAAGTTGCAATATAATAAGAACTATATGCAGCATAGTTATATATACGGTTAAACAACATTAACACAAGGTTCAGTTATCAGTTGCACTCATTGCATCCCTCGCAGTTTGAATAAAAGCCCGGGTCGTTGTAGTAATGATGTTGCCACTTTTTCGGATGCTGATTAGTTGCAATTGTTCATCTACTGTTACTTTTCCACTAACTGACTTCTTACCTTGCTCACACTTAGAACCGAAATGTTCGGTATCACGCTGCATATCGTTGGTGCCGAGTGATATATATATGGTTTATAAGAGTCCCAATTGCGAAAAATCTGGACTTCGGCTGGATTCGAACCAACGACAGAAACAACATGCTCTACTAGCTGAGATACGAAGCCATGCCAGAAGCTCAGAAATTTCAGATTTGTACCCAGTTACACACCCAACCAACTATGTCATATTGAATCCGACAAACGATCCAGCCGATTGACTGCCCAAGCAGGATTTTTTCGATCAGTTCACGCTGGAATCCAACGCCATCGATGAGCATTGACATAGAATTACTGATAAGTATGTAGTTCAGTTCACATCTCCGTGGTGCACACAATCATCAGTTACATCGAATATTGCATATATGAATACCGAGATTATTCATTGCAGTTCCATGGGAAAACCAAATTTCGTTGCCACGATTCTAGGTTAAACATGTTAGTTATGAAGTCACGTTGCTTGAATAGACTAGACTTCCTTTTGTTATCACGTGAGCTGTAATCGTGTACTGCATCAGAAACTGCTGGCAGAGAAAGCGAATGTAATTAAGGGGCCCTGTAGGATGTTTCATTGTACGTACGCAATTCTTAGCTGCTCAATTTGAACGAGAATGTTCGTGTGCAGTCGGCGGATGCTAACAACATAGGCCCCTTAAGTAATCTTCCACCTTTTGTGCGGTAAAATAATTGCTTTGGTCGGTGACCAGTACACAAAGAACTCTGCTTCGTTTTGCGGTAGGTGTTACTTGTGAAATTAACGTGTGGGGAAACCACGAAACGCACCACGGCTTGAACACCATTGATTGAACCAACCATACCTGATCGGAATAGCGGCAATGAGCAATCTTTTGAGCGCATCTTGTTCTGCTGTTGACAATATTTCTCGAGGTGTGAGTAGCACACAAGAGTAAAGTCCTTATGATTGTCAAGCAGCGGTAGTAATCGCCTAGCAATAGATAAGTCTCATTGAAACACGTTTATCCTGCGTTGAAATATTGAGACGGAAATATCCTTCAATATTGTATTTAAGTCAGCTCCTGGGGTTCACAGTTATCGGAGAAAAATATTCACTAGATTCGTCTGATGCGGTTCAGTCGCAGTGGAATTTTTACTTAAGTTTGTTGAAAAGTGCCCACTATTCGGCCGAATTCACACTAATCTGTGCCTGTTTACTATGCTGCGGTGGACATTTGTGCCAATTAGGTAATTACAGATTAACATTTCTCACCATGAGGAACGATCGTTTTGGTATTTTTACACCCGATAAACTATTCTCTTTTTATTGTAGCTCTTTTGAGGTTTGACCTATCCAGCGATTTGATCACCCAGCTACTTCGATCGGCTGAGAGACAAAAACGAGACAAACAGAGAACAAAGCTTCTCCGGTTGTTATGCCGTCAACCGAACGATGCAGAAGCTGTTTTGAACACCGTGTTAGATTGCATCGATGAAACACTTATCTTCAAACACCAACAGTCACGATCGTGCGCACATCCAGTGGTGTCTACCGTATCTGGAACGCATCGACGTGGTGCTAACCAGTTGAAGCGGACGGAAAAAATGCGTGGCCTTTTTTCGAGTGCTAAAGGAATAGTTAATGATTTAGTGAGTGTCAAAATAGAACCTTCACAACATAATTCTTCCAACCCGTTCATGTCGTCCGGTGTCGTGTCAACAAATTGAGCTTAACCACATTACTGATGAGTAGTCGGGGATTTGGTTTATTTCAATTTGGACATCACCCACAATTGACCGCAGCTGTCGCATTCCCATAGACTATCCAGTCGGCTCCTTTCGAACAGCAGAAGCACTAGACTCGAGTTTCGCTCTCATTAGAACTCGTCAGTAGTGCATATCACCGCCACTGCCGGGAATTGAACCACGAACACGCTGTTCATGAGGCAACCGTGTTTACCACTGCGCCATTGACCTCACGTTAGGTACGACCGAATTATCATATGTGAACGCTCAGCCACTTTCGCTTGTGAGTAATGATCAGGTTGCCCTATCGTCTTGAAATGGAGACACAGTAACTGTCCTGTTAACCCCAATCGATTTACCCGCGATTAGGACTTGCTAGACAGGTGGAAGTCTCCGATCTGATTAAACGTGCTAGGCGCTTAACCACATTACTGATGAGTAGTCGGGGATTTGGTTTATTTCAATTTGGACATCACCCACAATTGACCGCAGCTGTCGCATTCCCATAGACTATCCAGTCGGCTCCTTTCGAACAGCAGAAGCACTAGACTCGAGTTTCGCTCTCATTAGAACTCGTCAGTAGTGCATATCACCGCCACTGCCGGGAATTGAACCACGAACACGCTGTTCATGAGGCAACCGTGTTTACCACTGCGCCATTGACCTCACGTTAGGTACGACCGAATTATCATATGTGAACGCTCAGCCACTTTCGCTTGTGAGTAATGATCAGGTTGCCCTATCGTCTTGAAATGGAGACACAGTAACTGTCCTGTTAACCCCAATCGATTTACCCGCGATTAGGACTTCCTAGAGAGGTCGAAATCTCCGATCTCATTAAACCACATTGCTCATTTCATGTCTTGTTTGTCGTTTATTAACGCAAAAGTTACTTATTGTCAGAAGATAGTAACGTCGTTAAAAATATATATAACACGTAAGCAGCAGTGTATTAAGTACATGTGAATAACTAAACTAGACAACAAATTTTTTGGACTTATCAGAATCCCGAATTTACGGTGAAATGGATTTGAATTGTTGTGGATCCCTGATTGAACTCGTGGAAACTTGTGGAGTATGACGAGTGGATGAGTTGATTCGAGAGTAGTCCTAGGCTTGTAATTTGTTTGCTGGATAAAGCTGTACAAGTCTTGAACTTGCTTAGTTCATGTGGCGGCGTCAACGCAAGATATGTTGCTCAGCGTGCTGTCTAGCATTGAATAGTCATTCTTCTTGATGTGTCACGTGGAGGTGTGCGACAAAACGTGAGTGGTTGTTGTGGCAGTGTTCGTGGCCCTGAGTTTTGTCGAACAATGTATAGAGTGATTTGTTGTTGTAACCGACATTAACGTTGCTGACAGAGTTGGAACCGCTGACCATGCCAGACCTTCCATTTCAGACGCTGTGTCAAGCGTTGGTCGAATACACATGGCCGCTTGTATAATTCACACAATTCCTTGAAATGTAGGGCAAACTGTTATCAACGTCGGGACATGTTGCATACTGAATACGACATGCTAAGGAGGTAAGTGACTTGAATGCGTACATGATGTGTTCGACGAGGTAATTAAAGACATGTACAGACAGGTGCATTGGGGGTGTGACGATAAGTTTACCATGATGGTTTAATTGACCGAACAGCGACCTGTCAGTCTCGGATGTGGTCATTCGGACCCCTACATCTTCACATTTTACAGTGAAGCATCAACTCTTTTCGTGTGTGGTCCTACTGAACCGGTGAATCAATCAACTTGGTAATAAGGGTCTCAACATCACGGTTCCTCAGTGGAAATCAAGATTCATTTGATCCGCCTGTGTAATTATCCAGGAAACTCTACTTAGGCTCATTGTAACCGTAGGGTTTATGAGAAATTTACAGGTCATAGGAAGCTGAGATTGCGTATGTACATTTGGATATAACTAGCAAGCTGGCCGGATTCAGCCAATATCTAAATTGTGAAGGCTGAGATCTGGCGCATTTACCAAGAATGTTATGAACCGAGAAACCGAGTTTCTGTTCTATCACTTCCGTATTTAATGTATCGCATAAAATCGAAGCTTTTACCGCATATGTTTTGACTTCCTCGTTTCCCACAAGATAAAGCACCCAGCGTATTTTAGGATTGTTTGTTTTCTGAATTCCATTACGTTGTAATTTATTGATCGCAATTGAGTTAGCCGTTCAGCAAGAGGGCTACTGCTTGGCAATTACGAAGAAACACAGATGTCATTAGAAAGTACTTAACAGACTGTTCAATTGTTTGAAATGTTGTTCTCAGCCTCAAAGTATGAAGTATTGTTGTCGTACCTCCACAGTGACGCTAGTCTTTGAGATGTTATCCGGCTCATGATTACCGTAACTGATATCTGAATAACGACTGTCATCAGAGTGTTTACAGCCGGTACTTCCAAGACTGAACAGTCTTACCAGGCTTGCTAAGTCCTTGACATCAAAATGGTATGTTGCACTTGAACCCAGGCGCTGCATTTGTATGACCACAGTTAGAAAATTTATGCTGTACAGTCACGAGGCTTGGTTCATAGAAGTTTAGGCTAACAAAAGAGAACAAAATGTGCAACAGTCGGAGGTTTTGAAGATCTCTTGCATTTGTGAAATTCCGAAACAAATAGTATTTAGTACGCGGTTCGTTATCGACCAAACTACAAACACATTGAATAAATTTCTGAAGCTCTTCATTTGTAAGACTGTCTACAATCTATTGTCGCTTGTTGAAGTTCCTCTGAATTTCCATTTCAATGTCCATGCAGCGTTACGCGGTCTTAGAGATGTTGTAGTCACACGACGGGACAAAGAAGCTGATATAATGTTCTCAGACAGTATGGAAAATTTGGCCAAGATGTCACAAACCTTGTCTAATGAAGTAAAATTTAATCACATGAAAGACAAGCAGGATATGACGCCTGTGATTGAGGGCCACTTAACCCTGAAAAGTGTCAGTGAATAAGGCCACTCAGACTTGATTGGCATTTTCTCCATACTCCACCTGATTTATCTGTGGTCCATTGTCATTTTCTTGCTAGTTAGTAGGAGTGCAGATGAATGAGCGTGTTACTTTCATCGCCCGAAAATAAGACAACGTTAAATATATACATCCATGATAAATCACATCGTTACTTCACTCAGTGTTGTCGGCCATGAAACGCAGGTAGCACAGGCATATTCTACAGCCTCTTTGTATTTGTGCATGACGTGATTTTGGCATCCTGTTAAGCAATTCTATCGACCGTCGGTAACTGGTTAAATTATTTTCTCCAATTTGTACAGCACAGACAACAATCTACCGTAACTAACCGTAACTCCAACATCGAGGTCAATCTGCATGAAGAGTCCGATGCCTTATATTTATGGAGTCAAACTCTGCCAACAGACGTGTGAAGATTACTAATACATGTTTTGATTCTCCAATCATTACCAGTTCCATAATTTCCTTTCATATTACGGACCCTTCCAGATTTAAGGTGCTTGGATTTTCTGTTATATCTAGAATTCTGACCTTTGTGTTAAATTAAAACTCAGCTTCCGACTTTTTTAAAATATAGATTGAACACCACTCACAATTGATCGCAGCTGTCGCATTCCCATAGACTTCCCAGTCAGCCCCTTTCGAAAAGAAGCACCAGACTCGAATTTCGCTCTCATTAGAGCTCGTCAGTAGTGCATATGCTTGCCATTGCCGGGACTAGAACCACGGCCACGCTGTTCATGAGGCAACTGTGTTTACCACTACACCATTAACAATACTAGACGTTTGATGCTATGCAACTGTCTTCTTCGTATGTGGACTGCATACTGCTGACTGGAAATGAACAATCGATGTAATCAGCGGTAGGATATGAGGTCACATGAACACTAGTCTCTCTGTTAACTCTGTTAACTTGAAGTTCTTATACTAACGAACGCGAGACCCATTACGGATATTTGTCTCAGTATAGTGTGACTGTTTGTTTGATAAGGCAGTTTCCGAACCTTAACTAGCATTACAAATGTATTCATGAATATTGGTTTATCAGGTGATTGAGGTACAAAATAAAATGGTGGTTTTGTGCACTACTGACAAATAGTCATACATATCGTTTAGAAGTAAACTGAATACCGTAGTCATTTGATAATCCACTGTCACTCATTATGTCCCGCCACCCCAGCCGAAGGCGATCAACAACTAGAGCATTACGTACAGACGGGTATGGCTAACACTTCACATGTGATTATTTGTTACTGTCTAGTGTGGTGATAATAGTGTAGAAGTGTGTTGTAAACTCTCGAAAAATACGCTGGTTCGTCCACGATACAGTAAATACGCTAGACAGAAATCGGATTCTCCTCTTCGTACTAATCAACACGGGAAATCTTAGTCCCGAAAATAACGCAATTGTCCCCGTAATTGCTCCCAAGACAAACCAAAAGACGGATGCAAAAAGCAGCTTTGTTCCGCTCCAACAACGTGTGAGACAAAGGGAAAATTACAAGGTATTTGTATAATGCATAGCGACCTACAAACATTCTCGAATCAGAAAATCGAAGGACAGTTACCGAAAATAATAGTTAAGGTCACTAAACTGTCAATGAGCATAGCGGAATAAATGTCGAATAGGCAAAAATAGCCAGTTATCTCTCGATTGTTCTGGACAGTTCCGCCCATTCTGATTGGATAAAATCGTTTTATCGAGGAAGGAAGCGGTTTTGGACGAAAAAATGGACTCCTTAACACACCGCTTAACAAGGACAATGTACGAGAACATGAAATGGGGTTGAAATCCCGGTTGTGGTACTTATATGCACTACTGATGTGCTCCAGCAAGATCGAAACAAGGGTTTAGTGTATCTCGAAATGGATTATCTGGAAGTTCTCCTATATTATGAACAGCGTGGTTGCTAGTTTATTTGTATACTTCAATAGTATTAAGACCTGGAAGTCCGGTTTTAGGCTAATATTTCACTTTATATATACAAACAATGTTCTCAATTACCAACATGTTTTTGGTAAAAAAACCTCTCTATAAAGTCTAAAGTTGGTTGTGTGCTGTGTCTCAATGAAGCAAGTCTGCGTAGTGTTATTCACTCGAATTCGCTTCTAAGTAATTGTCCATCCAAGCACTTATCATTTAGTGTCTGTAATGACGCTAAAGCTAGATCTCGTAGTCGAACAAAAGTGGAAGTTGCAGTGAGTCTCAGCGCTCGATTGGATACCGATGAACAGTCGCTGGTGCGCTGTCAGACTCAACACATCGACTAAAGTTTGTCAACACAGATCAGAAAAACGTTGTGTATTTTCCAACGGAGCATAGTTCAACTACCACTAAAAAATATGCGTTTTACGAGGCCTCCGTCGACCTTCTGTTGTAAACTAGTGTTGTAAACCCTCGAAACGATACGTCGGTTCGTTCTTGGTATATTGGTGCGCCTGACAGAAATCGAACTCTCTTCCTTGTGATAATTTGCACGGAAATCTCGGTCCCCAAATGTACTACGACTGTCCCCGCAGTTTGTTCCCAAGACAATCCAAAAGACGCGTGCGAAAAACAGCTTTGTTCCGCCCCAAAACGTGAGCGACCAGGCGAAAAAATACAACGTATTTATATGATACGTAATAACCAAGAACCATTACTTAGAACGACAGTTACCGAAAAAAATAGTTGGGTCACTAATGGGCATAGCAGAATAAAAAGTTATCTCTCGATCGTTCTGAATAGTTCCGCTAATTACGATTGAATCAGTCGTTCTTTTTCTCGAGGACGGAGGCAATTTTGGACGGAAAAAATGGATACATGACCAACTGACCAAATAATCGGATTCCACAGTCTGCGATGTTTGGGTCAGGCACTACGCACGCCACCTGAGTATCTATCACACCGTGCTCTATTTACAGAGACCACTAGCAGTTAGGTGAAACTGCTGGCTGGTCAAACAACGACATGATCACGAAATATGAAGACCCTGACTATTCCGTTGAGTTTAGTAGGTAGGTGTTGCCTGCCCGGTTGGGATCCTCGTAAACAATAAGATCGCTAGTTTACGACGCCGTCCGAGATGGCAACGTATCTCAGTCAATAATGTGCTTGTACTCATGATGTCTTTAGTTTTTCTTAGCCTCGTTTAATCGGTTTTTATTCTTTTGATAAATTTTGACTTCCAAGTTGTTATGGTGAGCGGCGGTTCGGGTCACAGTACCCTTTGGTCAGGTTTATGGCCATTATGAATGACAGGACTCCTAATCCTTATCCAAAGTTCTGACGTCAGAATATGTCTACGGCCCGTGGAGCATCTGCCTGATGGAAGATTGCATTTTCTGCATTCTCATTTGGCTATTACGAAGATTCTTAGATACCATATTTCAAAGTGATGGTGTAAGATCGGTTGATGTTCGCGGTTTGGCACATCATTCTGCTGGGTCATCAGCTCTTTGCTAAAAAGTAAGAAATCAATTTGTCTTACATAACTGCGATCTTTTTCGAGTTCCGATGGCGTGGTCCATAGTAATTTTAGGTGCCAACTTTGGTCCTTTCGAATCACAGAACTGGGCTACAAAATGAGATAGCATGCGTCAAATGTAAGGAACGCAGAATTCGTGGGAACAATTACAGAGGAACTTACTTGTCTGAGCGATTGATAATATGCATGCCATGGATAGCTGTCAGTGCCCGGCCGTTTTCATGGTATACGATTTGTCCGATTCGAAAACCTACTGTGGAACCTGGTTAGTACACTTAATGCGAACCCGGGACAGCAACAGGGTTGAACTGCCCACCCTATCTCTAAGGCATTTAGGGATATCCACTCCCCGCCATTTTCAGCGATCTGGAAATACAAACGTTCTGGAAACCGTCCTGTTTCAGCACAGCCCCAACTCAGACTTTTGACGCATGCCCGATTATTCAAGTGTAAATCACCAAGAAGGACGGCACCAGCTTTGGGCAATCAATGTTATGTTTTTTGAAGTCTTGCGGAATCGTTTCAAACTTTCTCCGCTTAAGCCACAAAGAGTGGTTATGTTTCATTGACGAAATTCGGGGTAAAGTGGGTGCTTCATTGTTCGCAGTCTGTGGTCGACTGTAAACTTTTCTGACCGCATCGGCCTTAGATCGGTATCAGCAGGGTTCATTCGATGCCAATCAGGTCAAACGGTGAATCCACGGAATTTCAGTTCTGTGGCATAACATGTTTCTCGTCAAGGACATCGGTTCACCATCTGCCTCCTACTTCCATGAAGGCACTTTCATGCCACCTATATTATTCGAGTAGGAAACGATCGATAGAAAAAGTTCGATTGCATCCCTTCCGGCTTCTTTACATCAGTGGTATTTAGCTCTAAAGAAACATCCAGATATCCAAGGTCCTGAATTCTGAAATAGCAGAACTACTGTCAGATGCCTGAAAGTGGGTATCTATTACTGTTTTATCTTCTAGTTCTCGTAGCATGGTTTTACCAAACGGTTTCCAACGGTGACTGTTCACAACATGGTCTTGGTACTCATCCGAGTTGCACAGATCTGTAAGTTTATTGAATCCAGGACAGCTTCCGAAATACCTTACTCATTGCACATTGTATCAACCATGGAATCATGCTTCTTTCCGAACTCAAATGTGAGGCTCCGACGAACGAATCGTTGCGCCTCGGATATCGTCTCGTGGAAAAAAATTGGACTGGCACTTCGTTCTGCTTCTCTACATTATGTGTAATTTCACCTGCTGTTTTCTTGGTATAGCCACTTCCGTTGTATGTGTGACTAACCATATTTCGATACCTACATGAGGATCGCAGATGGAATTAGTCGGAAGATAGGCACCAGTTACCAGTCCGTACGGTGGGGATCAAAGTCAATGTTGCAGCGTTTTTGAGCGAAAGCCTGAGCACCATTAGTAAGTTATTTGTTTTCTGGAGCGGCTGTTAGGATAAAACAGGTCTACTTCATCCTCCCCAGGACACATCTCATTGGCCGTCTTGAATAGTCAATCATGCCTCATCAGCAACTTCCGCCACAGTTATGTCAACGATCAACCGATCCACCAAGTTCTTTTCAAGCCTATCATCAAAGTACTGGTTGGTGACCTATTTCTTTGGCTTTATGATGAGATCTTAACAAGACGTACTTACAGTTCGTATCAATGTACTGAATTTCGCTCGTTCCGTTAATTGGAAGCATAGCGGCACAACGCGTTGTGACAGAATCGTAGGGAAATCCGAATAAGGATCTTGAGGATGCTATGATATTTAACACAGGGTAAAATTTACGTCAGCGAACACTCCAAAATTAGGCCAATCGATTGTCCGATCTGACCCCCTTCCAAACACTGTGTCGTACGTCTAAACTTTCGACTAACTCACCGATCTCTTTAGCGTTATATTACAATATTCAATCGTTCGGTGATGGACAGCGACAATTTGTAGTAGTCGTTCTTCGGAATACGACTGGAATACTGAATACCGAATTGCTTTTAGATCGCACACTTCAGATTGTATGAGAGTTGACCAGTCGAAATAACGGCAGCGCAAAACTCGAGGTCTGACTGACTGACGTTAGTATTAAAAATGTATCAGGGTAAATGTTAAGAATTACAACAAATCTTATCGTAATGCTATTAACTATAAACACAGATCGTTTTTCCATTGGAAAGTTCGACCTTGTAAACGAAAGTTATCCGCGGATTCCCTCTCGGTTCACCGTCCTACTAGTTATCACAAACTTGAGGTATATCATAATTCTTGTACAAGAAGCAAACATACATAATACGGTATGTCTGCTGTGCTAGCCCACACTGATAGAAATGACAGATTAAAGTTAATCACAATAAAGAACGAGCATCCCAAGTGCATTAACTATACATCAGTCCGGCATATCTCTGACTGCGATAGATCTCAGGCAGGCGGGCATGGTTAGCCCACAGGGTTTCCAAAATGTGATCCAGTGAATGGACAGTCAGATGGTGTTGTATAGTCCCCGTGCTCTGGGATATTTTCGGAATCATTGGAAACCGCTTTCTCGTATGCGAAACACAAACCAGTGAGAGGTGAAATGATACACACGTGCT
>JTDE01003778.1:0-20394 GCA_014338405.1 Paragonimus skrjabini miyazakii | reverse complement strand
AGTCAGATGCATCAGTTGACGTTCGGCTATAATTTCTGCTAAATTACGGGAAATTCACTTTTTTCGTATTTACAGCGTTCTCCTGGAATAGGCCGTTTCACGAGAAGTTCGTACAACTTCTGAGATCTTTGCCCAGTGTTTGTTTCAGTTACCCCACTGTTGTGAACAGGAAAGCTTAACTGTCTGTTGTTTGATGAGCGTTTCATGTACCCTCCTCGTTCACTTTCCAACTGGGTACGTTAGGTTTGTGAATAGATGTTCTCTGATTAAACAAGAAAGCGAAACGGGCAGGAACAACCGTATGATCTGCAGCGATGTGAATATTCCGAAATGAGCGACAATCTTTAACACAGTGGCGCCACCGATAGTTGACAGCAACATGGTCAATTTACCCCCCGAGGTTGTGCTCTACGGAATTGTCTCCACATAACGCATTGCCATCGTTTGCACTAAGCTACGTTACTCGATATCTGGAATCCTTGAGATGCGTACAACGGGGACAGTCGATCACGATTGTCAGTGCGCCTCGCACGGACACCACATCTGCTGCCTAGCCACCTCTCCTCTGGAGTTGGACGACCAAGTTGTGCGTCCACATCATCCGTAAACGCAACGATGTCCAAGTGGCAAGTTTGTTTCAGAACAGCGAAGAGGGCTCTGTAAAATGCACTTCTGACAGCATCTGAACTATTATCAGTTGGAACACGCAGTAATTCAATATTCAGTGCTTCAATCTCAATGCTCATCGGTGATACTGGTGGATTCCAGCGTGCACTGATCGAAAAATCCTGTTTGGGCAGTCAATCTGCTGGATCGTTTGGTAGATTCCATATGACACAGTTGAGTGGGTAAGTAACTAGGCACAAATGTGAAATTTCTGCGCTTCCGGCATGGCTTCGTATCTCAGTTGATAGGGCGTTTACCGCGTTTGAGCACGTTGTTTCTGTCGTTTGTTCGAATCTAGCCGAAGTCCAGATTTTTCGCAATTGGGTCTCTCCTAAAACATACAGATATGATAAAAAGAGTTCTTTCTGATCTGTGTCGATGGTGTTGGACTAAAGTGTTAAGTCTGATGGCACATCATCAGGGAAATTTAATCGAGAAAGTTCTGCTTTGCCTTAGAACTCAGTGCAGTCCCCACTTTATCTTGATAGCGAGACTCAGATTCATCGTCACCAGGGGCTCTGAATATGAACCGCTAACCAATAGCATTATCCAATGACGAATTCAAGTGAGGGACAATGCTAAGATCGTAAAACCGCGTTTCTGAGACACAGAGCCCATTCAGTTTCAAATTCGACAGGATGCTCGCCAGAGCACCTTGTTCACCTACATATTGAAGAGTGCGAACTTTGAAAATGTCAATGTTTACCAGTTTTTTCTTGAAGAAAGGTGAACGAGCAACAGAGGAGAAAAGGGGATTGAGTAGACTTTGCGGTCAAAGTAACGAAAGCTGTTGATATTTCCCGGTCGTTTGCGCCACGTAAAAGTATTGACTTGGGGGTCTTCACTCGGAGTCTTTGACCCAAAAGTTTGACCTGCGAGACAATAAGAGATGGGGTTTTCTTTAGGTACCTAGTCCGGATTTCATATTCCACTTCAAAGTTAGAGGTCTATCTGACTCAACAGTACAGTGAATAGAAGGATAGTGTGATCCAAGTCAGTGTGGCGTATTCGATGGTACATCAGGCTTCTGAGTGATATCAAATGTTTTTCGACCGTGTTGGATAATACGCCGGCGATCATGGTCAAACGTCGGGCGGTCAGACCGCTACTTTGTTTGAAGGCTTCCTTCTTAACCCCATCCTTCGTTTTTCGGATGACAGCAGTACCGCAACTATAAAAATAGTTTTGTCGCTTGCCTCATTACCTAAGTACCCCTACACCGTCAATAGTATGGCGTACAACCCTACGGGCACGACCACTTTTCGTCTGAATGCTCCTCTTTGGCCTGTCTGACACGGTTGGACCGAAGTCCTAGTGATATAACGGGCCTTCTTCTTTGCCAACGTTCTAATACGACTTGACTGCTTGACCTGGGTAACTGCTATGTGGCTTCACCTAATCTACTTGCGCGGAAACAAGAACACGATTGCGGAAAAACACGCTGTATTGCCGACTACCAGTTCGACCAAATGAATAAAATGTCGGTAAATATATATCATGAAATAGCGGCCAAATATGGCCATTTACTTGTTGAATCACTGTGTGCTTGTTTAAGTCACTTCGATACCAATTCCATAGGCGTTCTTTTCTCGGGCTGCGTGACACCCACGCTCACTTGCACGTATCCGCCTCTCGCGACACCCACGCTCACTTGCACTTATCCTCCTGTCGCGACACCCACGCACACTTTCACGCCTCTTGCTAGTTGGTCTGACGTGCCCCTCAGTGCTTTGTTGATGTCTAATTTCGTCAGCCGTCACCGAAGGCCTGACTGGTTTGCAATGGTGACTGATTTCATCAGCCGTCACCAATGTCCCGACTAGATTGTTTTGGTGAATTTGCCTCCTAACACCTAGCTTGCTAAAAACAGGCAGTGCACAAGCCCAATCATAATGTCGAGGTGGAAAGATGAGTTAGATGTTGGGCACTAAAGGGTTGGCGCTTCATTACGATAACACAGAGACAACTAAACAGTCCTTGTCTCACGTCATATACCAAATGACTTGCGATTGCGATGATGCCCAGATAGATGTCTGCAGTAACGTATGGTAGGGCATACTTCTATGTGACTGTTAGTCTCTGAGCCAAAAGACGGCCAGTTTTCTGTAGCAAACACGAGACATCCGGCTTCAACGATGAGCAAAAAACCCCTAACAGCCGGTGATCTATCTGAACGAATCACATTTTCCACAGTTTACATCGAACGTCACTCACACTGGCCTTCCCATATGGCTTTTGGCTCGCCTCTCTTCAAAATAGCGCTATACTCGAGTTTCGCACTTATTAGGATTTGTCAGTAATGCATATCCTACTTATCAAATTACCGTCGAATAATTCTAGTGATGTTTATGATTTCATTTTGAAGCATAGTCCTAATCGTAGGGTTAATAGGAGTAAACGAAACAGCCACTTTTTCCTGTCCGACGCTATCGGGCAATCTGAACAAAATGCACAAGTAGGGCGTTCACACACGATACTCTGGTCGCGCACAATCTGAGGCCATTAATATAGTATTCTACGAGGGTGCCCAATGAAATCTTGGCCACCGTTCAGGTCGCGGCCTTGACAAGCTTTGACGAGTTCTAACAACAGCGAAGTTTGTACAAAAAGGGGGCTGGCTTAAGAATCTATGTGAATGCGAAGGGTACGACCGATTGAGGCTAGCGTCTAAGTTAAATCCACCAAAATCCCGCACTACTTGTCAACTCATTTTTTGTTAGGTATACCGAAATACCGATGGATATCACAATACCCATACCATTACTTCATTTCTCGACCGATGTCAAGAGCCTTATATCTCAAAAGAACATGGTTGCGTTCAGTCGTTGTTGATTAGGTACTCCAGCCGGGTTATGCTCAGATAATACTCGGGATCAATAGCCATACATACACTCTTTCAAGCCAGTGTATCCTACTATATGGACCAGACTGTTACTGTTACCTGATTTGTTCGTATGGAATTAGGGGTGAAAGACTAGGGTTAAAGGCTTGAGGTTAAAGAATCAAGTATTAGGATTAAAAACTCAAGTAAACTTACGCTTACCACAAGGAGACACGACAGCAGTGTAGTATTAACTAAGTCATCTTTTATCGATTCAAACAAGTGACAAGAGCCCTCGTGTATAATCTGGAATTACCTGCTAACCTGAATCCCACACCGACAATGGGATATTCTAACAGGGATATTTTTAACGGACTGAAAACACATGAATACCAAGTACACGCAGATCCTCCATGTATGGTTCTTGGTGTACGGCACTTAGATATCTGCATGGCCCAATCCACTTGTATTGCTTGTCATACAGTCAGAATCCTACTGTTGTTTATCACTACTATGCGGCAAGTCTCATCTGACCTGACATCTGACCTAGTCGACCTCTGACTGCCTCGAACTGTGGAACACGAAGTGGTCAAATTTAAAATTATCACAGTTACCTACTAAGGCGTTGTAACGTATCTAATTGTCTAATCTAAAGTTTATCGATCCCATAGTCTCTTTTTTTGCCAAGGAATGAACACAGACAGATAATCATAGCAGTACATGGTTAGGGTCTATTAGCACCATATAACGCAATCAAAGAAGTTTCGTGATTTATGGTGTGCACAACTGGATAAAGTGAATTAAAGTCGCTATCCGTATTTGCCATCTGCAATGTATTGATGGGTGGTTGCATTGACCTGTTTGCCCTAGCTTCCAGTTGCTAGCCAATGAATATAGAACTGAAAAGTAGCCGGGAGGTGTGTTAGTTTCAAGTTGAACATCATTCAGATGCGATTGCAGCTGGTTGGAGATCAAATCCCGGCTATGACAAAGATAAACACTATTGACTAGCCTTAACCAGAGGGAAGCTATGGTCCAAAGATTCATCTCGAAAAAACTGATTGGAAAGCTTACTGACGGCAAAGGCAGCAGTCCAATGTGAACACTACTTAATTGTTATTTCAAGTTGAACATCACCCACAATTGATCGCAGCTGTCGCATCCCCATAGACTATCCAGTCGGCCCCTTTCGAACAGCAGAAGCACTAGACTCGAGTTTCAGTCTCATTAGAGCTCATCAGTAGTGCATATCATCGCCACTGCCGGGACTTGAACCGCGGTAATTATTTGCTGATCCCCAGTTGTTCTGGTAAGACATTCAGGATGCAAATGGGATACGCAAAAGCAGTGTCAAACTCACTTTGTCATTTCTTACATGAGGAAGATGTCTGTAACACGCTTGGTCTTTAATCTCTACAGGCGCCGATACTTTATGTTAATCTGTTGATTTAAATGTTCTGGCTCGTTCATGCCTGTCTACATTAGGGTTAGTCACATCACTGGTTTTGGTGACGAGCACACGCCGAGCAGCCGCATAAACCACCCAATTTACAGCTTATGGATATGTACCAACGATTACAACCTGCAGTCCTATCATCATGAAAATTCACAGACTGAAATATGTCGAACCCCAAAACCCTACAGTTGAAGAATTACCCAATAACTCACTGTGATTGGATGCCGTTTCATGTATAAACTGTTGGATTAGTAGGAAAGCCGATAGCGACTGTCCTGAAATTTATGGTGATCGTCTCCGTTTTAACGTACGATGGTGGGAAAATATTTTTGTGTGTATCGATGTCAGGTTAAGATGTCCGAAGGAGGTTCTCTGGGTTTAAACGGCAAATGCGCCGGCATTGCTTATGTTCACACGAGTAGGCTGACAGATACAGGAATGGGTTAGGTCTTACAAATTGAGACGACACGGGTCTGTCGGGTGCAAGTGGTAAACTATATTAGCACGCGTGTACCCAATTGCTAGGTTGACGGGGATGCGGGCCAATACGTATGCGGTGAGCATTGAGTGAATGGGTGTATCCGTACGATATAGAACGCACGCAGACAACACTTCTGGCAAACTGGTCATCTGTCAGTAGGGGTACATGAACAACCCACTCAGATTGGCATAGGTTTTAGCCATCATCGTCCTAAAGGTCGAGTAAGTCGAGAAAATAGTCGAATGGTACTCATCCGAATGCAGTGACAGTAGCGCAACTAATCAGGCAAGTACCCTCTCAAGTCTGTGCTGTGTCGGGGACGCGAATCAACGATTCTAGCGCTACTTGAGATCATCTCTAGATAACTGTCGATCTAAGCCATTATGTCTCAGGGCTTGTGATGACGCCGAGGCTGAATCTCGTGGTCGAACTGAAGTGAGAGTCACACTGCTGTCTAGAGTAGAGCAATATTTGCTCGATCGGATCCCAGTGAACAGTCGCTTGTATGCTCCAACGGACAGTTGTTCGGATACTACCGAAGATGTGTTCGATGACGCCCTCGTTGATGTTCACAAGCAGACTAAACACTTAGAAACCATCGGACTAACGGACGATTTGAATGCTCAGTTTGGTCGTCTTATTTCAGAGAAGAACCAGCAGGGAGGTATGTTTGGTGTCAGAAAACAACGTACTGACAGTGACGGAAGACTGAAGCAGCGGTTCGCATCCCACGGTCTCTATATTTCGAACACCGCATTTTAACACAGGAGCAAACACTGCGTTACATGGAAATCTCCGTGTGCTTCTCAATCATGGACACAGCTCGGTCATATAGCATTCAGTTACAGGTAACTTCACGCTGTTAAAGACTGTCGTGCCTTTAGGAGCAACTATCTGGACTCGAACAATGCTGCTGTACCTGTCCGTTTTGTTTTGTCATTTGCCCAGAGGAAATACGCTCGTAAATCCAAGATACCTAATTGGTATTCGAGCAAGGAGAGTTTAATGAACACTTACCAGGAAGCACTGGTGAACAAATTACTCTGTTCAAGTCAGTCGAGTGAAGACATCGAACACTGGGAACAAATCGCCGAAGTTATGTATGCATGCTGCGAAGAGGTATGTTCCGAGGGAGCTGTTCAGTTACCACAGAACTGGATTTCCGTCACCGTTGATGAACCTCGTGAACAAGCGTCGCTCGATTCCACCTGTTTCCGAATATAATCACGACGGTTAAGAACCTAAACGCAATCTGACTAAGGGCTTGCGCAAAGGCCATAAGCACCATTGGATAGGACAGCCGAAAGAGATGGAAAGGACATTTTTATCTGGGAATAGAAGAGGACGTTTTTTTCCTGATCGGTGGTTGTACTGGCCGTCGAGTCGGTGTAAGTGAGACCATATGTGAAAAAGATGGTTCATTGATCACCCGCGCTTAGTTGACAGGTGGGTTGAACATTTTGAAGGACAGATTAGATGACCTCAGCCAGACCGCGTGAACGCTGCTGAGTTTCAGATGAATCTCTGTCCGAAACAGAAGTGGCCCTGAAGCTTAAGATACTGAAGCGTAACAAAGCACCTGGATTAGATCTCCCTCTCTTTTTAAGGACGGCAGGGAGAAGTTGATATCAGAACCGACGAAATCCCTCCGGACGATTTGGGAAACTGAAGAGGTAGCTTCTAGTTGATGTGTATCAACAGCGATTCCCGTTTTGAAGAAGGGGGTTGGAAGTTTATGTGACAACCACAAAGAAATCAGTCTAGTGTTTGTCGCAGCCAACTTACTCAGTGGCCCCATTTCACATCAGCTCGCTAAACCGACAGGAAGACAGATACGTAAAGAAGAGGCAGGATTCCGATACGGTCAAGGGAGCGTTGATCACATCTTTACCTTACGACGGGTCTTGGAACATCGGCACTCCTATGGGCAGCCGACAGTCGTGATCTTTTTGGACCTAAAGGCTGCTTTCGATTCAGTTGCTCGTAACGTTCTCTGGAATTGTCTCTTTCGCAAGGGAGTACCAGGGAAATACGTAAATCTACTGAGATCACTGTATGCTTATTCTGCAAGCAGGGTGAGAGTTTATGGACAACTATCTCGGGCGTTCACCGCTTCTAGTGGTGTTCATCAAAGATGTTAAATCTCGTCATGGAAATATTCTGGATGGTGCGCTCGACGAGTCCGGTAAGCTTGGTTTTGGGCTTCTTCCTGGCACTAGGCTGACCGGCCTGAAATATGCGAATAACATTGTCTCACTTAGCTCCATTGCGGAAGACATGCAGACTATGCTAAAAAAAGATGAGTCACCGGTCTAGTTTGTACGGAGTACGCTTCGCACCTTCAAAGTGTAAAATGTTGCTTCAAGACAGCATTTCCACCCCTACTTTCTTCATTACAGGTAATCCGCTTGAGACTGTGGACAGTTTCACATACTTGGGTAGCACTATCTCGTCAGCCTGTTATACTGCTGATGAGATATCAGCGAGGATAGCACATGTTGCCTTTGCCAAACTGTGTCACCTGTGGCGTCGAAAAGACGTCCGGTTGTCGCTGAAAGGAAGAGTATATAATGCTTGTGTTCGTTCTTCTTTGATCTACGGTTCGGAAACGTGGCCTGTTCACAAGGAAGATATCAACAGGTTTGCTGTGTTTGTCCATCGTTGTCTCCGCCAATTGGTCCATATTAAATGGACTGATCGCGTGAACAATATGGCCGTTCGCCGGCACGTAATCCGGAACGCTCGGGATGCGCGATCAATTAGTCAATTAATCACGTTGCATAGCTTGCGATGGTTTGGTCACGTACTCCGTATGTCATCTGATCGTTTACTGTACCGGACATTATATACTGAGACCACCAACAGTTGGGCAAAACCTCATGGTGGTCAACCAACAACGTGGTCACGAAATATGAAAACTCTGACTGCTCCACTGAGCGAAGTGGATAGATGTCGCCTGCCTGGATGGGGTCCTCGTGATCACTCAAACCGCTGGTTAGAGACGCTATCCGAGATGGCGATGTGTCGCAGTCAATGGCGTACATGCATCCATACCACTTTCATCTTCTTTCAATAATTTTCAAACTTCTTAGCATCGTTTTCTTCTAGGATACTCTACGTGACTGTTGAGATGAGCGGCGGCTCGAGCCATAACACCTTTTGGTCAGGCTCGTAACTGCTATGACGATGATGATGATAATGATGATTGGTGACAGTAGTGTCAGCCTGCACAAATATGAAGTTTTCAATGTGGTTTAAAATGCGTCTATCGAACACAGCTAGCAATACGAGAGAAGCTGAAACTACTTAAGACTGACGATTAGTTCGAGGATTCAGCAGATAACTGTCAGAAAGTGTTGAGGAAACGATGACGTCGTCGATTTTCAAAATTATGAATCGTTTGGCCCATGCATTATACCTTCCCGGTTAAAATGGTTTTGAAAGTTGTTAGCCACTCTCAGTGTTCTACTCTTATCTCGGTTGGCCATCTGATTGGAATATCGTTGATTGCAGGCAGTGTTGTTGGCCTACACATTGGTCACTCATATAAGGTGGTCTGTCTCGCCTGATCTACTGAAAGCCAGATTGGGATTGGAATGGATTACCATCTAACCCGGGCACTATCTGTGCAGGCTTGGAGAGTGCGATGGATCGATCACTTTGGGTGTTTCAATCCTGCTGTCGTTATCGGCCTGTTATTCAGGTGAGTACCATTCGACTATTTTCTCGACTTACTCGACCTTTAGGACGATGATGGCTAAAACCTATGCCAATCTGAGTGGATTGTTCATGTACCCCTACTGACAGATGACCAGTTTGCCAGAAGTGTTGTCTGTGTGCGTTCTATATCGTACGGATACACCCATTCACTCAATGCTCACCGCATACGTATTGGCCCGCATCCCCGTCAACCTAGCAATTGGGCACACGCGTGCTAATATAGTTTACCACTTGCACCCGACAGACCCGTGTCGTCTCAATTTGTAAGACCTAACCCATTCCTGTATCTGTCAGCCTACTCGTGTGAACATAAGCAATGCCGGCGCATTTGCCGTTTAAACCCAGAGAACCTCCTTCGGACATCTTAACCTGAAATTGAGACATGAAAAAGTGATTTCAAACAATGTAAACATCGAGTTGTTATAAATTTTGCTTTTGCTCTATATGGGCTTCATTTTCTTCCACTTGCGCTGTCATCCGTCGCGTATCAAAACCTTTTCTACCCCGTTCTCGAAGTATAGTTTGTGAAACATTGCGAAATTATGAACTCTCCGCATGTGAAAACCGATCACGTTCACACTCCGTTATGTTCACATTTTACTTCTTGTAATGCACAGCTTTGACGTTTATTGCTGATTTGAGGCCGAACCCACTTGACCAGATGCTCGACCTTCACGCGATTTACAGATCACATGTTAATGCATTTAAAGATAAGCGCAGGATCTTCTCGCCTCACAGAGGAAGTTTAGTATTGGACTTATCGTTTGCCTAAAACAGGCTTTACTAACCAATGTGTCATAGTCATTGTAACGCCAGTGGGTCTACGGGCATGAGTCCTGTCAGGTACAGTTCAACGGCTTGGCTGCGACCCGTCCCAGGGTGACCCGCAGTCATACCAGATTCAGTCGGCAACTGCATTGGCTGGCTGTACCTCTACTATCAGTCGACCAGGTCGAGGGGCGTAAGAATGTGCGTAATTGCTTGAGTTGAGAAATTCATACTGTCCGGCTTATGAAACCCGGATAAGACTGACGCACGGAGAAGGGCCGTGCCTCGGCACGGAAGTGACCATCCTATAACTCAGAACTCGATAGCAATTTTGAAATCTAGACGATTTCGTGGGCATTCCGATTAAAAGCTCTCACTCAAAACCAATTACTCATGTGAATCAGCCTAGAGTATGGCATCACCACACTCCTATAACCCGCGATCGATAGCAGCTGATTGCTGAGAACGGCCCAGTGATTGACCAATTCTGATACCCTGAGGTCGTAGTCAGGCTTGTGTGTAATTTTGAGCGATGGTGTTATGCTGACTAGGACTTCGGGACCTCTGGGCCCGACAACCTCAGAGAGACCAATGGAAAGCAGTGAGACAAGGGTTTGTCTATCACGTTACTGACTACGTGGGTCAGGCAGGCACACATCCCTGCCGACAACTACACAACACGTCAGTTTATCTCTGGACAGTCCACATCTGGAACAATTCATCCCAATACAATTCAACAAGGGAACAATTCAAAAACGAATAGGATTCCTATCGAGAAAATTCATCCAACCATTCTCAACATTTGTCCCAAAACTGGGCACCCAGAAACAGAATTCGGAGTTCAAACCATTCCCCTATAATTCTGAATGGAGCGTTTGCCCAGAAGACTTACCCAAAAATAGGCCTGTCAACTTAATGAGGTTAGCGAACGGCTCCAACATACCATAGTAACCACAATTGGGGATGCTGGCGCGGGCGGAGTATACGAACTTCACATATAAGTCCTTTTGGTTGTAAGATAAATCTTGAAACATGGAAGAACTTTCTGATGTGTACGACTCAGAGAGGTGTCCAACAATTCAATGAACAACAGTTTCACAAGCGCGAATTCAAACGCGCATTTCACAAATTTTTATAAATGCTACTGATCGTAGTGAAGTGACCATATCTTTTTTCCTGCTTTTTCAGCTTTATTGATGTACTGTATACTGAAAGTTCTGAGTGGTTCGTAGGTAAAAGTCAAGTTTTGTTTTGCACCTGTAACACCCCTTTGACTTAACCAGAGGTGCTGCCTATAATAGAATTGAGTGTACTTGCTACTATTGTGGCAACCGCTTTAGTTTGCACATATAGGCGAACCGGGTGAATTGAGTTTGAATACCCTCATTTGAAAACCAAAACTTATCATGCTAATAATGCAACGCTATCAGTAGCCACTAGGAATGTGGTATTTCAATCAACACATGATAACAAACGCGTTGGGATAGATTTGAAATGGTCTATCATCACTGTCATTTTGCTGCTCATCAAAAAACCTTACTCTGCTTTTCATGGTAACTGCGAACTCCTACAAGAAATTAGACGCTTACATACTTGTGGCACAGAAATCATACTTTACCACAACAGAAATCAAAACGAACTGTATGAACTTGGAAGATCCCATGTGTTGATATGTGGACAAATGCTTTCGATGGATCCATTAAGGCCGAAGTAATGCCAGAATAATCTTTAACTTGGGTAAGCATAAAGCGGTTTCACAAGTTCGATTACCTCTTTTTTAACTGGTCTGAGACGTAGTAGTCTTGGCGAAACAATTGTATGGGGCCTGTTTGGTGGTTCCATTTTCCGCTTGCGTTTGCGTGTCTTTGGCCGGGCTCTTATTTCTCCTTCTCCCGTAGCTGCAGGCTGCTCGGGAACTTCAATACTGAAGATGAAAAATATTGCTAAATTGTTTTAACTAAATGAAATAGTGTATTTACATATAATTCTTATGACGACTGAAAGTTATTTTAATCAAGAGTACAACGTTTAGACACTCGTCTATTTACTTAGCAAGTACTGTTGCTGTTTCTCATTTTCACTTCAGTTTACGACTATTTTAAGGTTAGTAAACGGTTATTACTACCAAACCTTCTCAAGCAGTCTGTATATTAGTATTTTGAACCAAGAATGCGGATGGCGCAAGGGTTATTTATTCAGGAAAACAACACATGGGTTTTGCGTTCTAACATTACCATAAACAAAAACACTCATCTGCGTACGGTCATGGGCTCAGATCATCACGGTTGCCACAGACGCCAATGCTCAGTTCCTTAACGTTCCTTTACTTACCAAGAACAATTTCATGCGATGCTACACTCCGATGTTTCTTGTACCTTTTCCTGTGGCTACTTCAGTTTCAAAATCTATGCTGTGGCCCCACTATTGAATAGCAGTGATGTGAGTAGTGTTATACGATCGCTCCACTTCACTACACTGGTTTGTGGAACTATATCTCTCTTACACAAATGATGGGTAAAAGTTGTTTTAGTTATCTGCTGCCAACGAGGACCCTAGAATTAGACAGCAGCAAATGTTTTAAGTCAGGGGGGGACCCAACTGTGAAAAATCCGGGCAAAGCACGTATTCGAACCAAACATGTCAGGCGCTGTATCAGCTGTGTAAACAAAGCCAGACCGCAAGATCAGAAATTTCACAATAAAGCTTTATCACTTGTCACTCAAACTGTTTCATATGGATTTCAACAAAAAAATCAGGGTGTCGACGTCCCTAGCACGAGTTCTCAAACGGTTCATGTTGGAATCCACTACACCATCGCTAAGCACTTAAATTGGGCATACTGCTTATATTGCTCGTTCGACTTCAGGTGATGGGCAATACACAAGACGTGATTAAGCTGACATCACTCATATGTAGATTCCATCTGTCAATTTGTCTTTTCTAACGTTCGTAGCAGATGGACCACCAACATATTTTGTAACGGTTTGTTATTTACTTAAAGATAGTCAACTAAGTTCTTCAGTTCATCCATATTGACCAGTACACACACGTGGATGGACCATTCGTTTCCACGTCCTGCTGGAATGGTCAACCATGTGAGTTACTTTTAAAAAGGAAATCACATACGACGATTATGATAGTAGATGGAAAATCTAATTTCACTTTCTCAAGCTATCGTATTGCAGCCACGGACTCAACAAGTGATGTGCTTCATAACACATGTGAACCCTTGCTGTTAACTTCTCTCAATTAGTGATGGTATCGTAAGCTCTCGTCTTTTACACAATTTGGACTGGTGACAGCTTTAGAAAGCTGCGATACAGGGTCGCAAAAAAGTCTGTTTTATCAAAGCAATAGGCGCTGGGAACCAATCACGGATTATTCCCTTTGGTTCATTACCGACGGACTTTCCTCTGTATGCACCTCAGTGAGGTAGTAACATATCCGGACAAGTATTTTTCTAACAATTAATCTCGTTGCTTCATGAGTTTCATTTCTCACTCCGGATCATTCTCAAAACGTGCTAGTCAGGTTGCATGAACGCTAGGTTCAAGATAATTTCATGAATTTTGGGTTCCCTCCCCTACAATGACAACGGCAGTTGAATATATAAATGACCATTACTGATTTGTTACTGAAATCGCTCAAACAGGTGTGGTGATACGCTCATTAATCGCTAAATCTGACAGATGCAATTATCAATACGAATAGATAAACACACACATTCACTGTAGGACAGGTGTACGTCGCGTAGTATTATTTTCCGCTTGAAACAGCTGGCTTTATTGTCGCCAATGCATATTCTCTGTTCAGCTGCTGTAAAGGGAATTTTTAAGTGCACTATAATTGTTTGTGCTTTCATTCGTAATAGTTTAGATTACTTTTTCATGGGTGGTCATCGTCACAGATGGGAAGGGCGTTGATCCTAACCATTCGTCTGAAGACGAGGTCAAACCATAGAAACCGCTTGACCGCAGACACGCTCGTGGACGTGGCTGTCGGCAACGGGAACACGGAACATAGATTGGCCGATGAAATGGTGCAGCACTCGACAGTCAAATCTGAACAAGTAACTACCACTTTGGAAAATATAGAATAGAAATTCACGGATGAATCTCTGTACCGTTGGTATGCCCTATTAGCGCAATCAATTGATTGACATTGGTCTTGACAAAGGCTATCGGCTTTACCCACAGGGTTACAATTATACTTAAATAATGCAGTCTTACGAAGTTGTTGAACAGAGAAGAACAATGAGTGCAACTCAGTCCACTGAAGTTGACCCGGCTCAACTCAATCTGAACTCCCCAAGTAATCTTAGGTAACAAGCTTTTGTTCATGAAAACACTCAAGTTCATTACACAGTACAGTTTTTTCAATGACTGGTCTCATCACCACCATTTAGCTGTAAACACTGTTAGATCAGATTATTACAAATACTATCGAGAATATATAAAAATGATGTTTCTGATAAAAGTAAGGATATAAACATAACTTACCCCCGTTTAACTTTGATGTATTCAATGAGACTTTTGTAAAATAATGGGCTTATTCGTAAGATATCTCGACGTCTGAAAACATGCTGTATTCAACAAAATAAGAACAAACAAGCTTAATTACCATAACAGATGGGGATTAATTCAAAAACTTTTAGTGCGATTAAAAAGGTCACATGTTTTCACAAGGTGAGCGACATCAACTATAACTCCAAGCCGTTGCTGCTACCTTGTCAACCGAGGAATGAGCATCATCATGTCTACTGAGTTCGCGACAATCGGTACAACCTGACAAGAATTTTAGTGAACATGACCACTTCACAAAAACTAACAACTGTTTGTTAACTCCAGATGTGAGTCAGGGCCCTGGTAACAAAGAGGATTTATTACTGCTGTTAGTTAGTAGTGTTGTATGAACCGAGGTGCAGAAACGAAATTGGTAACAATCTTCAAGCAGCGAAAGAATATAAAGTATGTGACAGCAGTTGCAACCAAGTTGTTACTTGAAGTGAATGGTTTTTACACGAAAACCACCAAAGAGTGTTTTCTATACAATGATTTAATCAAACAATGGTTCCCTAAAATAGAAAGTACACGTCGTCCAGCTAATCATTCATAATTTCTGGCATGCTACCCCACATATCCTAATTAAATTTTCATTTACTATTTACTAATTCATTTTGTAAATCACTTTATTGTAAATATCTTTCAAAAGATGTCACGGTGAGTGAAGCGGCTGTTTGAAAAGGAAACTGGTTGTTTGATTTAATAGCCTAGTGTGTGACATGATGTCACCCGATTTCAGAATAACCTACGGAAAGCAAAAATCACTTACCTTGGCTCCGCTAAACAATCGAATTTGATATCGATGCCGAAGTGGGTAGCGTGGATCTGGAGAGCCGAGAAATCCGCCGGTTACACGTGCGGGAATCCAGCACTCGCAAGCTTCATTAAGATTCTTCACTCGGACAAGAACGGTATCCCCATCCTGCAGTATGAGCATGAAGAAAATATACACAGATATGGTACACTAGAAATCCTAATAATTGACCGTTCTTGGGTCTTAAAAAACGGACAGTATAGTTGCTCAAAATATATAATAATTATTATCAGGCGATCAAAAGCACGCCCTCCCTCCAGGATCGGCTAACTTCGGAAGCCCGGCTTTCCTTCCAAATACTAAGAGCAAATCAAAGGCACTCTCTGAACTGAGGCTACGTATCAAGGTGCTACCATAGGAAAGAATGGATTTATACTGATACCCACCAAATGACCAATTTTCTGAAGTAGTTTAAATACTTCGTCTCACTTATTCGCCTTCAACAATGCTTTTAGTTCACTTGTAGTTGCAGCTATGCTTATGTAAGCAAATCAATAGAAAACTAACTGAACGAATGTTGGAACACATTCCCAAAATGACTATAGTATCTGACGCCGCATTAGCTTCTGTTCGGTGAGCGTGCTGCTAAAATCTAGACATTACGGAAGAGAAGAGAGGGTTCGGTACCGAATAAGAATGGTCAACCTTTCATACTTCGTCAAATCCTAGAGGAGAGTCATACGCAGAGCTAGCAACAACATTAGTTTAGCTGGCTATAAATGTGCATTCGACTCAGTCGAACGACTCAAGCATTTAGAGTCGCTTAACCACAGTGGTGTACCGAATAAATATATAGACAATCCGCTGCATTTTATTTTCACATTTCACACCAGTTTCTCCACCAACAGCGGCTTAGATCAGTGCTCTCCATTTTTACAATTTTCGTTCAAGTTGGCCATAAAAGAACTCGTGGTGGACTGTCTGCAGCGCTCACAAAATGCCAGTGTGGATCTCTCAACCGGCGGTACGCTGACTGATCTTGAGAATGCTAATGACAAGGAGTAGCTGCGCTTTACAACCCCACAGGGCAGATTGTTCCTACAGCACTGCTGTGATAACGTTATAAAGTGACACTATGGAGGTTCCTAGTCGGTTTGTTCAATTAGGAGGATGCATCGGCAACAGTAAAGGTATGGTGTAGTGGACAAGTGGGTGTGCGTTAGACCCTCGTCCACTGACAATTTAAAACGTCTTTCCTGAAGGACAATCGAGACGTAGTCCCAACAGACATCAAACTAAACGACACATCGGGGTTTGGAAACAAACTGTACATTTCCAGCAATGTTTGGAAAAATGACAAGTAGTTAGCTTTAGCCTAATCTGGGGCGAACGGCAGCAACCGAGAAGAGAAAGAAACGAAGTACGATGTGGGCTACAGCCCACTCGGTGGCACTCAAGAGCACACCAGGCGAAAAGCGTGTAGAACCTTCGAGTGCGTTGAACAACGCTTAAAAACGTCCGCATTAAACGACCTTGAAGAATGGAATAGTAGATGAGTCGCTAGGTAGAGGGCAAGCATTTAGCGCGTGCAATCAGTTGTACGACTGAAGAAGATGGCCCTGAGTTAATATCAAGCCTCCTATAGCAGGCGTACACAGAATCATGCATACAGAACAGACAAGCGAGGAAACCCGGTTGCAGCCGGGATCCTTGGAGAAGCCATACGATCGCTAGTAACCACAATGGGGAATGAAACAGAACCTCGTGTTTCCAAGACTAGGGGGATATCAGTCAATCTAGGACAACTCTGGCGACAGAATGGCATCTCTCTACTGTCTAAGGGTCGCGTATATAATGTGATTGTGAAGACAATTTCTTTACGGCTTCCACGCCTGGCCGCCTAAGGAAGAAAACGTGAACCGTTTTTAGGCATTTGATCACTGATGTCTGTGTTCGGTCACTTGCATCGCCTAACGTCAACGGATAAGCAACGAAGAGTTTGAAAATTGGGAACTTGGTAGTGATTGCTAAACGAGTTTCTCTGTCCAATTTGTGAGAATGCACCAACTAAGATGTCAGTCAGTCGTCTGTTACACTGAGCACTATTTGCCGGTGCCCCAGCTGATTGGTATAAGGTGAGAAGTGGCCTGGTAGTGATCCGGCTGTGTGACTCCCAAGACTCCGAAAGTCGGTGGCTGGAGTCCAGGTGAGATAGCGGCTAAGTGAGCCCGGTGGCGTGTATTAGGCAAGAATGCGATTTGTTAGTACTGAAGTTAGGTCGAGCGTTGTTTTGTTTACCCTGACCATCATAACCTAATCGGACTGAACACACTGATCAGTGCTCCACAGAACTTTGCATTTATGCACTAATTCGGGTGACCAAAAGATAGTACAGACAGAGGGAATGCACATGTTAGTGAACTGCGGTTACCCTTTAACAGTTTTTCAAAGGATAATTGAGACGTGTACACAGTCCATTATCAAAAACTGCTGTTATTATTTCTAAAGAAGGAACGTCAGGAGCTATGTGTAAGATTTTGAACGAGGTAGTTTGCCTGAGAACGGTTTTTCGAAAGGGGACGACATGGCCTAAAATTTTGGTGTACCTTAAAACTTCTTTCATGCTGAGAGAAATAGTGATTTTGTATATAGGAAAAAACGAATGGACTGCTCGGAAGTTTACAATGGACAGTACGAGAACTCAGAATTAGAGCAAATGAACATGGAAGTAGCATTAGAAAAGTACCAGAAATCATCTGGAGTACCAGACCATGATCAGGAATGCAGCAATCGCTGGTCACGCGTTAGACACGGGTCATGAAATTGATCTGGAAAATGTCGAGGTGATTAGAAAATGGTTTAGAACTATACAGGTACGTTTGCTAGTGTGATTTTGATTACAACACTCCTGAGGAAGGCCACCCGAGTTGGTTGAAACGTAGAGTATTACAACCTGCTCATAACGTTGTGTAATTCTCAATCCATTTAGTTTAGTTGTAGAAACGATCGAGGTTGCGAAGTCCAAGTATGTCGTGAATAGAGTTGACGGACCTGAACTCTCGGGCACACCCGTCTTGGATCGATCGAACCAATTTGAGATGATGACTGAATGAGACATCAATTTTAACATCCTAAAATTGTGATTCGTCTATCTACTTTCTGCAAATACAACTGACCTTTGACCGATCTATCTGACAGACCATATCTGTTTCAGTTTGGTCTGGCTGTTCATGTGTCCCCGATCTGCTGTAATTAGCAATTCGAACCCAGCATAGATCCCAGTCTATGTATACTTGACTGATGTGTTGTTACCTTCCACTTCGTTTAGTTGCTTACGTTTAGCCTTCTTTAAGTAGCACAAAATTCTTAAACGGTTCATCTGGGTTGAAGAAACTTCTGTCTCAGAAGTGAAACATTACCAATATAACAAACTTCCGATTATTCACAAGTTGTTCCGAAACTACGAACATTTCATCGGTCGCAAACGTATTCCAACATTGAAAGATGCTTCAGGCGCATTGTTAAATGGAGACTTTTGCGACGGAAGTTCATCCCGGTGAACAAGTATACTTTTTAATGTATAAAATTAGATAGGCAGGACTGAAGCATCATGTATGAACGCCCAGCTGCGTTCGCTTGTGAGTAACGCTCTGGTCGCCCGATCGCCTCGAGAGGAGACAAAGTAAATATCCTGTTAACTCCAATCGATGACTCCTCGACTGGGACTTCTTTCCAAGATGAAGTCGCAGAAATCATTAACTTGTTGGGCAATAGTCTGATTACTAGTGAGTAATACGGGATTTTGGTTTTTCATATAAATTGAACATCACCCACAGCTGATCGCAGCCTTCGCATTCATGCAGACTTTCTAGTCGGCCCCTTTCGAAAATAAGCACAGGTGGGTGGTTAAGACTTCCAGTGGTTGATCCACATAAGAGAGGTGGGTGCTTTGTCAGATTACTGATCTATTCCTACAGGTTTATGACGAAGGCAGGGACGTGCTAAGGAGACGTAAACACTTTGTGGATGCGATTACTTAAAATGTCGAGTGAATGTTACTGCGTAAGTTTCGAAGTTCACAGTCCGAGAGACTAACCCGACCTACAATGGCCAACCCCTGGCAAGCGACTGTAGTAATAAACATCACGATCGACTGATTACCAACCTTCCTATTCTCAAAGCATTGCACCCTTTTAAGGAAGTCTGGCTTGTTTTACATATCGACGTTATTGTTGATGTCAACTGCAAACCTGGATTGATAACACGGCTAACTACCCGAAAAGGGAGATAATGACGTTAGCGATGATTTCCCGCGACAGGTTTCCGTAGACGACCGACTGAGCTACTTGAGCAAACTGTTGTGAGTACCGATGAGAAAAGATGAGGACACGCAGTTTTGGGGTCAGCACATTATCAACCATACGCTTTCGTCGTGGTTGTGACCAGACACCTTCTAGTGAACTTTCGAAGATGATGTCACGCAATGGTTTTTGACAAAAACAACTTTGGTCCAAACGATACTGGTGTTACGGACAATCAGTTTCACTGTCTCGGCGTTTGGTCAGACGTTTCCATTCCATAGAGGTACTTGCGTCAACGTTCGATGTCCAAGGTCCCGTTTTGCTCTGCTGATTAATGGACTGTGCAAGGCCGTTAACCGGGGTCACGCACTTATAGAGGACGATACAAACTAGTCCGTCCAGTTGCGTGTGGAACGTAACTCCTTCTGCAATCTTAACAGTGAGATGAGCACAACCACGTTTCAAAACACGCCGGCAGGTTGGCAACAGTAGATCACACCAGTGAGATGTCACAGTCCATAGCACGTACTCAGTGATGGGAGTTATAAAGAGAGACACTGAACCTAATCTTTGTTATGTTTTAAAGCAATCAGTGAGGGTCCTTATCAAACTTGAACTCAGTGTTACGTCACATATGGCTTCTTTGGAATAAAACGATGATTCGACAATACAACTACAAGCTATGAGCGACTTAAAATTTTTGCCTCCAAGATTTGTGTTCACAAGGCATAATTCACGTACAGTGTAACAAAAGTTGATGAGAAGACCTCGTGCGCTGATCCAAAAAACTAAGGCAATCTCTGTCATCCGAAATCCTGTGAATTGTTTTCTTTTGGCTTCCATTCCGGTTTCTGAGCTCTCGGTG
>JTDE01003777.1:14132-28132 GCA_014338405.1 Paragonimus skrjabini miyazakii | reverse complement strand
AATTCCTTTCATCCCCAGTTCTCAGGTTTTATACCAAGATAGACTGACAGTTCAGACCTCATCTATGTGTATTGTAGTGGAACTCTTAACCGTGATAGCTTGAGTACCCACTAACAAATAACAATATAACTGATGAGTAGTAGGGGATCTTGATTTTCATATAGATTGAGCATCACCCACAATTGATTTTCGAAAGGGGCCGACTGGAAAGTCTATGGGGATGCGACAGCTGCGATCAATTGTGGGTGATGTACAATCTATATGAACTTATAATTAATTCAAGAGAACCGTCGTCAGTTAACAGAAAGACTACCAGTTCAACTTAGCTGAAAAGTACTGAGCACCATCTTAAGTCAATCAAGAGATCTACTATGTCCATGTTGCTTGCCCAGTTGAGGTCCTCATATTCACTCCTACCGTGGGTTATAAAACGCTATCCGTGACGACAGTGCACCACGATCTATGATGTGTTTGCATTTAGATAATCTCTAGTTCTAGCTTCCTTCCACTCACTACCGCCAATTTTGGCTATTTTTCTTCTCGGACGTTGCATGGCACGGTTCCGATAAGCGGCGGATCAAGCCACATTATCTACTGACCAGATTAGTGGCCGCTATGATTGAATGAATGACAAATCTCTCAAGATGATCGTGTCCCCTTCAGGCGATTGCGATGGAACATTCAATTGTATTGACTCAGTTCGAGTAATTTGAAGACATTATCATCTTAATAATCCTTCTTATCAAGGTTGGCAGTATCAGCTCCGGATTAGTATGTCATAGCGACCAAAGTCAAAGAACGCCTGGGCGCAACATTCATCGTCATGTGTGGTCCCATTCACACACCACGCATCCAGTGTAAAGCGGAAGGAATAATGGTATGTGATTGCGGAAATTTGTTTTCAGCTGACCAGTAGGCCAGTATGAAAATAGAGCATTCATGTCTTGGAAAAAGAACCAGACAGACTCCAACGACATGATATCAACTGGCAAGCAGAATACTGGAAACATAAGGCAAGAAGTAGTTCATTATTGGTGTTGGATCGGTTGAAGTTCGTCTCATACGTTTGTCATCTTTTATTTGGTATGACGCGAAGCGTTGAATCCGTTGAGCTGTGTTTGGTTTGTTTATAGAAAGCCGATCCTAAATTTGTCTTCATTTGGCTTTTTTGTATGCAGTAAATGGTCAGGATGTGTTTTGTGTCATTACTGCACATACAATGTTTGCTTCATTTATTTTTATAGCTATCGTTGCTCATCTGTTAAAACTTCTCACCTTCATCCGTACCCGACTGTTTTAATAAGCCCATTTCCCGTTGACTGGTAGCTGTTTGTGGACTCATGTTGAGTTACCCCACTTTCAACTCCTTTGCTGGATGGTTTGTGTACCCGATTGATTCACGTTCAAGGTGAGACAGTACCTTTATTGTAACTTTACTAAACAGTACCGTATAACTTCCAATCCTTTCGATCGCCTTTTCTAACGTTTTTCGATTTGCAAGATAGTCTCGTTAACCCGACCGTCTGAATACACGTTGTTGGACTTGTAGAGTACACGTTACTGACTGAATTATCCTAAATAGCCAGGAGCGATTTAACAGTAGGAGTACATACCATTCCACTCTATATATGAGCAAGAGGAGAGGTAACAACCCAAAGTTGGACCAACAACATGTAGGATATTCATCATGCAGTGCACCAACAGAGTTGAGGAGATGTTTGGGTGGAGGGCAACAAAGACGCAGGTTCTTAGAAGAGAAAGCGGGTGATTTACCAGGTGATGACGGTCGTCGGTTCATACGAAAGAGGAAGTAAATATGATAGATAAAAATTATTTGTATCTTAAGTACTCGTCTGTTCGCCGACGGTGTACTGTAAGCAGGCTGATGAACTAATGGTCCGAGACGACCAGCGCATTCGCGGCTGCATTCATCTCGCTGCCACAGCGTCATACCACCAGGGCCGATGTAATATAGAGGTTTTTTGCATACCGCACGCTTCAAGTCACTTCCGCTCTCATAACCACATGCAACATTCAGATTAAAATGATGAAATTATCTAGACATTCAGAACTTACCAAGCACCATCCACAATGCTTCACGGCTCACCGAAGCGAACGTTTTGGTGAAATTCACAAAGACGATTTACCATGGTTAATTGCGTTCTCGGCATTTCTCCTGGATCTGTCAATCGGAAAATGCCATATCGATCGTACTCAGAGTCACCCGAAAGCCACGCGGCTCTTCGAGGACATTCGTTTCCGAAACTTCGGTAATGAGTCGGTTCGGCGGAATTCCTGTTAGCACCTTTCCAACATAGCTAATCAAACTCATACTCTGACAACTGTCGGTCATTTGCTTGCTCCACTCACCATTAACTGAATATATTATCAGGATAGCTTTCAACCCCTTTGGAGACTACTTCCTGCTTCCAGATGGAGTGAACCAACTGACACAAAACACAGTTCAAAAACTGGATTACCATGCTTCAAAAGTGTTTCTAGCAACCTCCCGTCAACTATAGACTTTTCGTTATGCAATTTTCAAGAACTCTCGGCAACTTTGCTAACCTTAAAAATTTGACATGTTGTAGCTCACTATTCGCGGTCTGTAACAATTCCGTCCCCGAATAACTTTGAAGAATCCAGCGGTCGTCATGTAAGATGTATGTGTTGTATACGCGTCAAGGCCGCCTGTGTGCTGCACACTCGTGCTAAGGCGGAGACTGCGTTCTGACTGATCGCGCCTTCAATGACTAACAGTTGATGCGTTCACGCACTTAAAAATGACGCTATCGCTTGTGAAATAATAACATATTTTGTACTTCTCCCGAGTCGCTTGTTCCCTCCATCGTTATTATAGCCTATAAGGCTTAATGTTGGTTGCACCAGAACAGGAATACACTCCACACTTGAAGGGATGTACAAACATTTGATCATTCGAACTTTCCAAGTCCAACCATGTCAGGTCGGCCAGAGGGTAGCAGCCAGATGAAAAACAGCTAAGCTCATAGATGCTTAGTCAGTAAAGCACGAATCCATGGGTACACAACAGAACTGTGTTTAGTGAAAACAGAGAGAAGACATATATATCGCAAGATGTTAACATTTCGATTTACTCTCATCAGTCGCCAACGTAAAAATAGCAAATTTTATACAGACTGAGTATAACAACAACAATTGAACGAACCAACCACATAGTTCCGACCTTTTACTCGCTAATAGTTCAATCAATTCCACGGCAAGGAGATTGATTGCGTCAGCGCCTTTTGTGCACACCAAACTGGCCGATATTGTCTGATCATCATTGCCTCACTAATCGCTAACAGTTTCGGGTTGCGATTATGTGACAGTATCTTGAATGACTTGACGGCGTCAACTAGGTGACCGGTTGCTAAAATGTATTTGGCGATCGATGAAGCTGGGGTCTTCGAACTTGTTACAGTCAGTAGGTCGTTTTTTGAGATTGCCGTTGATAACCACTTAGGAATGTGCTCAGCCATACGTTGATGCAAACGCCGATCTGTCCTGCCTATGTAGACGTCACTGCAACTGCAATTGGACTGGTATATTGCATGGGAGACAGACTGATCGGTTGAGTGTGTGTCGCCACTATGACGAGCCAAGCCCCTAGTGCTTAGCTGGATGCGTAGTTGGGCCGCTGGGTAGGCGCGTTGCAACGCCGGAATCAATTTGTGACTAGTGTTATTAGTCAAGTGGTCATCTTTGGATTGAATGTGTAGAATTATGTTCTTTTTCTGCGCACTGCAGCTTACCACTTTTGGTTCTTTCATCTTACTGTGGATATCCACAAACTTTTCAGGGTAGTCATTATCCATTAGCGTTTCTCTAATAAACTCTTTTTCTTTCTCCAATCGGTCTGCTGTGCAAATAATTCTGGCTCTGTGTAATAACGTTTTCACTAGCCCTCGTTTATAAGCAATGGGTGCGTAGCTGGTGAACTGCAAATGTTGTCCATTCCAAATTGGTTTGCGATAAACAGATCGTTGTAATGTACCACCTTGACGTCTGGTTATAAGAATGTCTAAGAACGACAAGCAATTATTAACTTCCACCTCATAAGATACAGAGAGGTTTGGGTGGAGGGAGTTCAAATAGTTATAAAATGAAGTAAAAGTACACTCATCAGTAAAAACTAAAATGTCGTCCACGTAACTGTGTTCGTAGTTACTACACTGTTGTCTTCCACGTATGGAAGTAGCAGTTTACAGGAGGTACCTTCAACCAAAGGACACTCCGATCGTTCACCGGTTAACATTGACCGTTGGCGTATTATCCACTGCGATGGAAAAATGCACAACTCAAAAGACTGACGTAGCTTTCAACACATCTCTTACGAATTACTGATGAGTAGTAGGGGATTTTGGTTTTCATACAGTTTACACACCACCACCAACTGACCGCAGCTGTCACATCCCCATAGACTTTCCAGTCGGCCCCCTTGGTAAACAAATGCTAGACTCGAGTTTCGTCCTCATTAGAGCTCGCCAGCAGTGCATATGCTTGTCGCGGCCGGGGCTAGAACTCAGGTCATGCTTTCATGAGGCAATCGTGTTGGCCACTGCATCATCAACCTCACATTAGGCACGATCGAATGATCACATTTGCTTGTGTGTAATGATCAGGTTGCCTGATAGTCACGACAGAAGATACAGTAGCTGTCCTGTTAACTCCAATCGATGACCACTATTTTGCGCGTAACAGTAACTGGAATGAATTGCTAACGTCTTGGTTAGTGCGCCTCGGCTCTTGTCAAGTGAATCGGACCTTTGCGTCATTGGCTCCGAGTAAAATTCTGCGAGGAAACTCTATTTCCTTTTGTCCAACGTGTCAGAGAGCTGAGTCGGAGACCCAACCTAAGGTCCCAATCTGAGACATGCACGTGAATGAAAGATGTTGTCTATCGAGACATGGAATGTTGGTGTGCTGCAAGCACAAAGAAGCATAGGCCGGCCGGAATGTCGTTGGTCGCCAAGGAACTGGGCCGCTACGGCAACAAGTTCGCATACTTCATTGAGACAAAACTTGCAGACCAAGGCCTGCTCCAAGAAGCAGATGTTGGGTTCACCTTCTATTACATAAATTAAGTAGGTTACCCGGCAGGCGAACCTCGGGAACAAGAGGCCCGTTTTGCAGTAGCTGATAGTATCAGCTCTTTGATGGCAAGTGATTCGCGTGGCATCAGCACTCCAATCATGTCCTTGCGTCTGAGACTCGTTCGAGGTAAATCTGCTACATTTCTTGGTGACTATGTTCCAAAAATGCGTCCCACTGATGACTCAAAGAACCAGTTTCGTGGTTATCTGTTTGCTGCAATCCATTTGACCCCAGCGAATGACCGAATGTTCGCTCTGGGTAACTGGAACGCTCGAGCTTGGTACGACACGACAACCTGACTGAGAGATCTCGGACCCGACGACACTGGTATAATCAAAGAAGACGAGAATCATCTGCTCTGCTTGTGTGCCTGCTGGTAACTCACACAACAATAAACGGGGGGTGCAAGTCCCGACCTGGGCAAGTATGGGCTCCATGAATGAACTATAATCAAAGGGGAAATAGATTCCACTGGTCCTTTCGAAAGGCGTCGGCTGCAACCATCAGTTGAATACAAATTTGTAAACAGATGTGTTTTAAAATTGGTCCTAATTTTTGGTGGTAGTTTCTCTTAACTACACATTTCGTAACCGAAGTACTTTTCACTTGCTCTCTTTGAATAGGTGCAATCTGGATGGGCGATCTGTTAAGTATTTCAGGACATTGACCGATATCCGGCAGGTGTGGTCCAGGCATGATCACAGCCTCTCCGTGAAAATCAGTGTGTTACACCAGTTTTAGTTTACGACTGCAAAGTCTGCCTCATTCGAGCAGAGGATGCTCACAGGCAGTCTGGTTTCAAAGCACTAGTACTGGGCATACAGAGGCTGGTTTCGTTCTTGGCACTACTCCTGAAGTTGTCGAGCAGCGAACACCAGGTCGATCGTACTCCGATTCGCCCGGAATCCGCATTGCTCCTCAGGAACATTGGCCCCCAAGACATCCGTATTCAGCCGGTTCAGAAGGATTCTGGCAAGCACCTCGCCTGCGCAGCTCAGCAAACTGATGCCCCGATAGCTGTCGCGGCATTGCTTGCTACCCTTACCTTAAAACAAAGGTACTATTACAGCATCCTTAAAATCCTGTGGCATCTCCTCGTGCTCCCAGATGGAGTGAACCAGCCGGAGCAGTGCACGTTCCACCGCCGGCCCACCATTCTTCAGGATTTCGCCTGACAATCCATCTTCACCCGTAGGCTTTCCGTTGCGAAGTTGACCAATCGCTTTCTGTAATTCTAGTAAATCAGGAGCAAGAGCAAGTGAAGGCTTGATGGCCTGTTGCGGCAGGCTATTCACGGTCACCCAATTAATGGTAGCAGGACGATTTAGTAGGCTACCAAAGTGTTTGCGCCAGACTTTCATGATGTTCTCTGGCTGGGTGCACGAACAACTGGTGTCCACGTCTACCAGTGCTTTAGTAGACTGGATAGATGGATCAACAAGTAGTATTGGTCGTATCGTTAATAAAAGTACGCAGGTAGGTGAACCTGTAAGCACATTGGGGGTAGAGACACGGATGAACGGACTGGAGTCCATGTTTTGCCGCTTATCACATGGCCGATTCACTACTGAGCCTAAAAGAGAATGAACGAACAAATGATAGTAGGTCATCAACGCCCTCTGTCGATAACATTGTTGCATCAGCCAAATGGCGCAGTGGCAACACGTGACAATATAACGACCGATAATTGATTACCATAAGTTCAGATAAAGTACAAGCTTGGTTCCACTAAAATGTTTCTGCCACTGTTGCAAATGTTAACACAACTGTGATGTGTCATTTAAATGGATGTCCTCATTTACTGACCGTTCGGCACGGTTGAATATCTGCTTTCCCAGAATTCTCGTTCTTGTTCTCGTTTCCTGTTAACAAGTGCGATTATAGCGAGAATAGCGATAACATTTATGGTGGAGAGTAAGAAATTTTCGTTTATGTAAACTGACCCTCACTCAGCGCCGGTCGCAAGTTTCACATTCATATCAGTATAACAGCTGAGGTGATGGGGCAACCTGAGCTTTACTCACAAACAAATGTGGCTGAGCGTTTGCTGAATATAATTCAGTCATGCCTAATGTGAGATCAGTGACACTGTGGTCAGCACACTTGACTCACAGACGACTGGCCAGCGTTTAGCATCCAGCCATGGCAAGGAAAGCATTACTAACGACCTCCAGCAAAAGGGAGCTTCTATTCTAATGCTTCTTTTCCATTAGGGATGGCGGAAAAATTTGTTCTGTATAGGAAGGTTGCAATCAACTATAATTCACGTTTGACTCATATTAATAGAATTATGCTAGAACATGCAGAAAGGATGAACGATATTCTTACCATAGTCCAACCTATCACATCGTGGCATGCGTAACCTGATTTCATTGTATTATTTGTCTCAATTTTGATATCGATGAACTCTTGCACGATGGAACACATTTTCAATCAAATCGATTCAAATGAAACCCAGATGTGTCACATAAATGTGATTGCATCTATCATATATATATATATATATATAATGAACTTGGAAAAAACGTTGTTTTTAACGGAATCGGATGGGCGAATGCATCAGAATAACTGCAGAAAGTGAGTGTTTGGACAGAACGCTCAAACCCTGTGACGAACGTGTCTTGAACACCGATTTCAATTGATCAGAAATTTCGCATTCCCACACTGTCCAGTCAATCCTTGAAATGAAGCATTGCACTCGAGTTTTTGTTGTTGACAGAGCTCGTTATTTCATTCCTTTGATTACGGCGAACTTCAACCTTACTTTCTCTAGTATTCACTGGTTATGTGTCCACTCTTAGTCAAACATTAAATTACATGGAAATGTAAGCACCCCTCACACATTCACCTCAACTGTTTAGCCGCTAAGATTTATCGATAATCCACTGTACGTGTCAGCCTAAACAGTCTTAAACCCAACGTGTTCTTCCCATCCGATTGAATATGCTCAATATACTGACCCCGGGAATCGAGAATAACTGATAATGCAGCCCATTTAACAAAGATATATCAGCGGTAACTTGAAAAATCAAACTTTGAGTGGACACAGTCAGATCATCACTATTGGTTGCGGTGAACTTTGTGAATTAATGCATCGCCGCTCTGGCGATCACCCAGTTTTCTCAGTTTGATTCTTCACTCTATGTTTTCTTTGGAGCAAGTACAAGTGTAGTGTAATTGGCAAGGTGAAATGTGCAAGTACACTGCGCATCGTAATTGATAAAAGGTAATTGTGAGTACATTCAATCTTGAGTCAACACCAGCCTACACAAGGTCGGTTATGACCAATTATGCTGCCGCAGTTAACCGATTCGACTGCATACACATTTATCTCAGTCGTTTCTCTCTGACAAATGCGGTTTGAATAATCAAACTGCTACGTGCGAATGGTAATGTCATCAGATAAACTCTACAGATAACTGATGAAACATTTTTGGACAACGAACAAACCAGACTAGTGGCTCAATGCACAAATTCTAAGCCTATATATGACAGTACATCATACATTACACCAACCAGTATAATGGTTTACATACCTGAATGCCATACTTCACTGCCGGTCATTTTCAGGAACACTTAAGACAGTCTGATGAAGCCGTGTGGTGTTAAAGCCAACAAAACAAAATATTGTTCTTCAGTTTGCGTTAAATGGAGCCACTTTCATTAAGAAAGACAAAATCTTGCTTATCTGCTTCAGTTGCACTCCACGTTGTGATCAAAGCTGGTGGATATCAAGTCCACCAGTTGCTGTGAGCTAATGATCTTGCACATTAGAACTGAACAGACAGTCAGGATAATCACATGCTCGTTTGTTCTCTGTTCCAGGGATGTTCTGTCTATAGGACATGTAAAGGCGGGTGTACCATTCGTGATCTGGCAACTGCTGTTTTGTGGTTGTCGTATGGCCGTTTGATTAAGTTATAGGATACAGGCCTACTGGATATACCCTCCTCCTCATCAGTAGTATCAGCCAAACGGTAGCATGTATGATTATTTACATGTGTCCTGTGCGAGTAGCCAACAAGGTAGTAGTTGTTGAGAGTTACTTACGAGAACAATCAAACTGTACTGTACACAATCGCCTCCGTGACATGGGGACGAGTTGCTTCTGTTAGTTCTTGTTAAATGTTTTCAGTTAGCGACGAATAAGTACACATTATTTGTTCATTCAGTCTTCAAAATTGAAAAACACGCACAAAAAATCCACAGTGAAGGAATAACTTTTTCACAGTCTACCGATGAATACATTTTGTGGAATGCCTAGCGCTGTTTTGAAAACATGAAGTTCGGGGAGTGGCTAACAAAGTTCAAGGCGCTCAGTAGTTGCACATCCGTTTTGTGGAGGATTTGAATATGTTGAATTTCCATAATACGTGACATCTCAACATCCTTATTCCACAGCATTGTATCCCATAAATGATCCGTTCAAGCAACAAAATGATCGCTTCACGGTGACAACGGCTGTATCCCAGACACTGTAAGGTGATCATATGAACAGATTTCAAATGCTTTAACACTAGTGTAGCTTTCTATGGCAAGAAAATTGAAGAGCTTTTTGAAGTCTGTAGATCAAGAGAGCTGGCCGTCTTCGTTTTTACTTGGACCTGGAGCGAAGAACAGATTAATGACGAAAAACTAGGTTCACAAGTAGCGATCATGTCTCACCAAGAATGTCGATATGAAAAAAGGGAGATTATTGTCCAACACACTGACTATTGCCTATAAACGACTGCGGTATACGATTTATTGTTGTTAACACACCTGAATCTGTATAGCCTATTGCATGTTTTAATGGCACAATATTCTTTTAGTGATGTGAATTACTGTTTTCTACTCTCGTCACTGAGCAATAAGGAACAGTTTAATGATACATACAGAGGTTAATCTTAACAGGAATGTCACAAACCATACTTATGAGCAATTTTAGTTATCATGAGTTTAATTTTAACGAGGTTCATGCGCGGTCAAGTTATTCGGCATTTAGTTTGTATGATGCAATCATGTTGGTCATTTAAATACAGAACAGTAGGAGTTTTAAATGTTGACAGATTTGTTAAAAACCTTTCAAGCCAGACTACATCTTAATAATTGAGATACATATAGATAGTAACCTCGGGTTCGATGCCTTGCTAGGTCGCAGGGGTCACGGGGTTATAACTTTTGATACAGTTAGCAAGGCGCATTTAGTTTCTCCTATTCGCAAGGAACTATTATGAAGCCAATTAGGAAGCTAGGCGAAACAAGATGATTAGAAGCTACAACCGACCTATGAGAAAATTAGAATAGACAGTTCACTGAGGTTGCCGTAACAGAAGATGTCTCTAAATACGTCCCGGTTTCACAACCAAAACCATATATACGGCGAGATGCGATTGGGCAGTGCACAAACTGTTCAGTGCTGAAAGATCTGTCTGGATCACATATCAGCTGGAGAGGACAGTGGAACGTCCATCATCGCCGTAAGTTCAATAGAGCAACAGCAACAGTGTGAGCAGATAAACGCAATGGTCAATTACAGCTGATACCTGCTTCAGTATCAACCCGAAACTAGTGTATAATATCATGGCTAAACGCAGTGAGGGTCGTTCTGCCAACCTACACCTGCATGATGAGTACAGCGTCAACCCCACCAACCTAGAGATGACCACCGTTTTTGGAATTCGGTATGTTAGTGTCATAATGATACATAATGAGACTTCCGTCACAATGAGACTGTGCACTGAGGAGGAACGATCGTGTTATGCTACTCAGACCACAGCTATTCAGTAGTGGGGGGCGGAGCATAGATTTTGACATTGAAGTAATCGCAGGAAAAATACAAGAAGAAACGTCGGAGTGCAGCATCACGTGAAATGGTTCTTGGTATGTAAGGGAACGTAAGGGAGCTGAGCATTGACATCCGTGGCAGCCGTGACTTTCTGGGACCAGTACTGTACGCAGATGAGTGTTTTTGTTTGTTGTCTTGTTGCAACACATAACTCATGTGTTGCTTTCTGAATAAATAATCCTTGAGCCATCCACGTTCTTGGCTCACAACAATTGGTGCTTAGACCGGGATTGGAGGATTAAGATCCCGTGGCCGCAGCTTTTCGAGGATGAGGACGCTCGAGGCTTCCTGGAAGACTTCGAGGATGTGGCGGATACGGTCGGAGTCAAGACCGACCGGGCGAAGCTGGCGGCCCTGCGGATGCTGCCCAAGGGCAGGGTGAAGGCGGAGCTGAAAGCGGCGCGAAGAGGCCCCGCGAAGCTGGAGTGGGCCGCCGCGAAGGTGGCGCTGATTGCCGGGTTCGGCAGCCCAGCCGATTGCCAGGAGACAATGCGGCAGTTCAAGGGCGCCCGGCTCGGACCAGGAAGTGACACTCTTGTGTATGCCGTGTCATTGTTGGCAGCGTTGTCAAGAGCCCTGCCACATTTGGACCAGGATTTTGAACAACGCATGCTGACAGATCAGTTCTTGAAGGGAATGCCACGAACAGTCCTGGATCAGCTCAGGTTTGCTTTCATCGCACATCCGATGACACTGAAAGAGCTGGCCGTTGCGGCTCGAAAATTATTGACGGAAAACCCCCGACAGTCAGCGAGTTGAAGACAAATGAACCAAGTGAAGTGAATGGTCTGCAAACCGCAGTGGAAATATTGACTCAAGAAGTGCCCGCTTTGAAGATGAGGAGAGAGGAGAATAATGGCGATGTCTGTTACAGATGCGGAAGACGTGGACACTGGCGAAGAGTTTGCCCACTTGGCAAAGAATTGCCATACTTAAATAAACGTTTCAATGATAATCTTTTGTCTGGGATGGGAGATCCGGTAATAGGGGCGGTGGATAAGACGGCAGTTCAGGCTAGGTTAGAAATCAACGATGGCTCGGAATGCTGCTTGATTTACACCGGGGAGGCGACTTCATTAATTGGACCGAGGCCGAAAAAAACGGTTGAGCCGTGTGCGATGGTCGTTCGAACGGTCGGTGGGTTTGCACTGAGAGTTACGGGCGTGGCGAAGTATGAGGTCGGAATCGATGGTCAAGTAGTCAAGCAACCTTTCGTCATCTCCCCCGACGCACGGTAGACTATACTGGGAGCCGATTTTCTTGACCGCACTGAGGCTGTGATTGATTTGAAGCATGATCAGCTCCAAATAAACTACGGTGTGGTTCCATTAATGAGAAAGCGCAAACCCAAGCCTGGACAACTTGAAGAGAACGCGCCCAGAGCAATACCAACATGTGACAACTGGTTGCTGAATGAATACGCAAGTTCCAAAATCTGTTCACCAGGTATCAGGACCGACATGGTTATTGTGACTGGACTGAACACAAAATCTTCATCAAGCCAGACCGATTTTGACCATTCGGCCCCAGAAGAATTCTAGTACATATGCAGTCAAAAATTGAGCGACAAGTGAAGGGAATGCTGAAGGAAGAAATCATTAAGGAAGCTGATAGCTCGTTCAATTCTCCGGTATTGTTGTTGAGGAGGCCCTACGGGAAATTTTGATTTTGTGTCGATTTCAGATGGCTCAATGAGATTACAGTCAATGAAGTGGTAGTAGTGCCAGCCGTAGCAGAGATCTATTTACAGTGTTAGACCTGCGGTCTGGATATTGGCAGGTTCCAATCAAGCAATCGGACCGAGATAAAACAGCGTTCACAGTGGGAGAAAAGCAATACCGCTTTAGACGCATGCCGTTCGAACTGTCAGACGACTGATGCTGAAGGTGGTAGACGGACTGAGCAGTGCTTGGGTTTATGGAGACGATATAGTGATCTACAACGTGAATGAGACGGAACATACAGCAAAAGTTTCAGGGGTATTTAAGAAGATTGAACATGCCAGCCTACGAATCAGTAATGATCATCACAATCATAACAGCAATGAGCCTGACCAAAAGGTACTGTGGCTCGGGCCGCCGCTCACCTCAACAGTGATGTGGAATATCCTGAAAGAATACGTTACTAAGAAGGTTGGAAATTATTAGAACAAGACTAAGCGGAAGAATCAGAAATGGTATGGATACAGGTACGCCACTGACTGCGACACATCGCCATCTCGGATAGCGTTTCTAACCAGCGGGTTGGGTGATCACGAGGACCCCAGCCAGGCAAGCAACACCTACCCACTTTGCTCAATGAAGCAGTCAAGGTCTTCATATTTTGTGACCACATTGTTGGTTGACCACCACGCGGTATTACCCAACTGTTGGTGGCCTCAGCGTATAATGCCCGGTACGGTAAACGATTAGATGACATACGGAGTACGTGACCCAACCATCGCAAGCTGTGTACCGTGATTAATTGACCAACTGATCGCGCATCCCGAGCGTTCCAGAATACGCGCCGGCGAACTGCCACATTGCTCACGCGATCAGTCCACTTAATATGGGCCAATTGGCGGAGATAACGATGGTCAAACACAGCAAGCCTGTTGATAACTTATTTGCGAACTGACCATGTTTCCGAATCATAGAGCAAAACGGAACACACATAAGCACTACATAACCTTCCTTTCGGCGACAACCGGACGTCTTTTCGATGCCACAGATGACGCAGTTTTGCAGAAGCAGCCCGTGCCTTTACAATCCTTGTTGATATCTCATCAGCAATATTACAGGCTGACGACATAGTGTGGAATTGTCTACAGTTCCAAGTGGACTGCCTACAAATAAGAATGCAAAAGTGACAGTGTTACAGTCTTGAAGCGGCACTTTGTACTTTGAAGGTGCGAAGCGCATTCCATACAAACCAGCTCGGTCGCTCAACCTGTCCAGCATGGTCTGCATGTTTTCGTCAGAGAGGCTAGGTAAGACAATGTCGTCCGCGTACTCCAGATCGGTCAATCTAGCGCCGGGAAGAAGCTCAACACCAAGCCCACTGTATTCCCGAAGCGCAC
>JTDE01003776.1:49816-61861 GCA_014338405.1 Paragonimus skrjabini miyazakii | reverse complement strand
TCGAATGCTTTGATAATACGTCTGTGTGTTTCGGGACTGATGCGAGTGTAATTGCGTTCGTCAGCCATGTATACAAAGAAAACTAATGAAAACGTTCTCACAAACTGGTCCACTCTTATATTACAACTCGAAATCTACCCTAAACCTTACTCTTATTGGACGTGAGATTCACAGACACTGCTGACCACTCGCAACCCTTTACTTGACAACGGAACCAATACGGTCCGCAGTTTGATGAATTAGTAGGGACAGGGTCAAATGATCTGTGCTTCACCTTGACCGATAACCCCATTCTCATTAAACAAAGTCGTTGTCATCCCCCGAATAACCCGTACCACTTCTTCGAACAAAGTAACAAATGCGAAGTGCTCTAATTAAGATTGGTTCTCTCTACCGGTTAGTTGGACCAATCGCGTTCTTGCCATCACGTCCAAGATTCTAACGTAGAAATTCTAATGCACCAAAGTGATTTGCTTTTGCATGAAATGAAAAATCTTGTGCCTAAAATGGAAACAGATATGTAAAAAGGTATAGTCCCGGCAGTGGTAAGTGATGAGCTCTAATGAGAGCGAAACTCGAGTCTAGTGTTTCTGCCGTTCGAAAGGGACCGACTGGAAAGTCAATGGGAATGTGACAGCTGCGATCAATTGTGGGTGATGTTCAATCTATATGAAAACCAAAACCCCCTACTACTCATCAGTCATACATGTTCCGTTGAATACGGATTAAACAAATACCTGGGTAACCACACTACTAACCACAGGACAGGGCTGTACGACATGAATGAACCCATCGTTTCTTTGAACTGTTTTGGTAACTTGATACACAAATTTGTTACACAAGATGTACCCAGTAATTTACAGAGTCCAGCATCTTTACATCTTATCTGCAACATATCTAAACAAAAAACGCGATTCAAAGATTCAACTTAGATAAGCTTTCCTTTGGTATTCCCGGAACCATCGAATGATCTTACCAACTGGTTATCGAGTACATAGTATAAGAGGATCAGATATGAGTCACACGTTCAAATTAAGCTTTAGTCGCTATTGTCCTCCTTTGTATGCAATACTCTAATTTAACTCCTTTAGTTTATATCAACCGTTCGAGCCATGCTGTGTTGATTCAATGAAGACAGTAACTTCAACCTAACTCAAGAGTCCAGATTACGGGGTTATTGATTAAAATGAACAGAGCGATTCTGTTTATTCTGCTTTCAAAATGAACAAGCAAGCAGAACAATAGTCACACAGTTTTGGTTGTACTAGTTACTAGTATTATGGCTAACAAGCTGGTCACTGGATCACGAGAACCGAAGTGCAGCTTCCTGTCTGGAGTAGGATACGCAATACTGATGAGCAAAACACAAGTCTAGCGCTTCCTCTCAAGGTGGTTTATCAGAAAGAATTATTCTAATCAAGAGGTCGTGAGTAAGTGTGAGTTGTGTTCACTTTAAAAAGTCCTGATTCCCTAGCTTCTAATGAACATTGTATTTCAGCTAGCCCAAACTTGGACACTGCATCAAAGATTGTTACTTGCACAAAAATACCCGATTACAGATTATACAGCAAAGTATCGCAGTCCATTTTATGATGATCTATCAGCTGATGGATGGCGAAAATTCGCAGGCTACTGTGCATCTACGAAAGCCGCGGGTGGAATTGTCTTGAAGATTCATTTTCTTGGGTAAGAACCTGTGCTTCACCCCATCAGATGGATACCGTGAACACTCGCAATGCTCACAGGAGATTCGCGGAAAATTTCTCGGTCTTGGTTTTGTGTGAGCTTTGAGTGGATTATAGCTAATCGTCCGACAGCTTCAACCTAGTCAGATTGACAAACCGAAACATTTTAAGCGCAAAATGGCTTATTACTGAAAAAACGAGAATGCTTGGAGTTACCATTCGGTGACCTGTAGTAGAAACAAGCAGATCGGTTTGTCAATACACTTTTGTTCAGAGTGGCTAGACTTATAATAAAAAAATTGATTCGTGTCTGGTAGTTTTTGCAATTGATAGTACACAACGTGATGAATAACCACTGGATCTTGTGTTTATCGTCTAGCCAAATCAGGTTGGTTTGGTACGGTTGGTATCCGGGAAGTTTCCCATAGGACTCTTGCAGCAGGAAATCTGAAAGATATGTCACTTAAAGAGTGGTGGAAGGGTGTGGATCCCAGTGGCAGTTGCAGGCGGAAGTCGTACAGAAAGCTTCTCATCCAGTATGCTAGTCGGAACATAAGAGCATGAAGTTGAGCTTTTGGAGGAGTACAGTTTGTATATAAATTGGAATTGCTTGTTTAAATACTTCCCATAGGAGGAATGGCACAGCACTTTTAGCTGCTGAGTTACCAAGAGGTTTAGGAAAGATATAGTTTGGACTATCTTAAACAAAAAATTCCGCTCAATACACTCCTGTCCTCTAACTATCATGTAGTTAAACCCCCAGGCATTGAGTTCTGTTTTCTGTCAGACTCACACCTAACCCTCATCTTCCACTGCCAGTGAACGCGCACATCCGCGTTGTTTCCGTCCTACCCGTACGACGCATTCACACCGACATTTCATTGGTTGCTAGTAATGGAATGTATTCCAGCATTTCTTTTTTCAACGATCGCGACCATATAATTCTGCCTTTATTTTATTGAGTGTCCTTCGTGTGATGGCCACACTCGTTTATCACCCCCATATGATGATGTCTTCGCTTGGTATAGCTGCACTACTGTTATAAATCAAGCGAGGGTAGTGTAAGTTCATTTTGAGTCGACTTTCTCCTATGAAGGAAAAGGGTCACAATTTTGATTGACTTCACTTGCCCAATCAATAATATGACCTATCTCACGGGTTGTTTACAAACTACTAGTGTTGTGAACCAACAACTCGGGGAGTGAGTGATTGTTTATTCGGAACATCAACACAGGCTGTACATGCTTCAATACTCCCTCAAAAAACAACTCATTTGCACATAACAATAATCCCTGGACGGAACGGTGGTCATTGTTAGGTTCATGTGTGGAAAACACCAATTCTTGTCGAAGTGCACTCCAATGTTGTTTGCTGTATTTTTCCTCGATTATTACAACATGGAAATATGTGCCTCCGCCTGACTACTGCCGAGTAGCATAGTTAAATCGCTCATCTTCACTACACTATCACATCTTCAACATTAAGTTCAACTGCGTACAATAGCGTTACGGCCCGCAATCATTCAGTGGACATTCACGTTCTCATTTTCACACTCATCGTGTAGTCTATGTGTACATCCACGGACAATTCACACCTATATATCTACTGACAAATGATGTTCATCCACTTGTTCGCAATCAATGCCCCACACACGTTGACAAGTCCGGTTGTTACTTTGATCCGAAACAACAACACTCGGGCTTATCTAGCTTTCGTGATGTTCAAAATACTCTAATATTGTTCAGCAAGTTTAATGATATCACAGTTTTCAGCTTGACTTGGAGGTCCTAATTACGGAGTTGTCGGTCAGGGTTAACAAAAAGGTTCTTTTTTTCTCCCATAAAGAAGATTGGACAGCCAAACCACTTCTCAAAAGCAAAAGTGGTTGTGTTCACATGTAGCATTTCGATTGTTCCCAATGCGAGGTCGTCAGCACGTAAGTTACCTGGGGTGCCCCAGTTAAGTATGGCCGAAATTCAAATCCCGATCACACTATGAATTAGTTCTAACGGAAACAAGTTTGATTTTGATGCTACCTTTTGAAAAGGACTGACTAGGACACCTGTCTGAATGCGAAGTTTCTATCACTTGTGGATGGCGTTCAATTCATTAATCATCAGATACCTATTAGTAAAAGACATACGATGGGACGCAACACTTTGGTGAGTTGTTCAGAGGCGGCTTGGTCTGCATGGTCAACGCCATCTCTTGCTGCACTGTTTGGAAATATCCTAGGATGGGCATAACAACAGGAGTTGAAGATGTAATAAATAAATACGGTCGAACGAACACTGGTGAGTAATACACATTGAGAAGGTTAAACATAAGGAAAAACTCTGGGAAGAAATTGGTTGATATGTAACCGCTAATGGAACATGAGAGCTCGGCAACTGAGTTCATTGAGAGTTAAGTTTGGTATAAACCGATCATTAGTCTCCGTATTCGCGGCCCGATGTACGTACCGAATCCTGGTATAAGTTGAACAGTAACTAAGTTCTGGCTCGCTCACGTGGTTAAAGATAAGTGGGGCGAACGAGTAGTCTGGTTGTCAACACCTTCGTTTCACCAGCAGTTCATCGGCTGTTACTATGTTAAGTCTGTTATAACGAGTAATACGGACGTGAAGTTGAACCCTCTAGTCTAGGCGCTGTCACGGTGGTGTGAGCCAAGAACACGGATAGCGCAAAGGTTCTCTATTCAGGAAAGCAACACATGGGTTATGCGTTTCAACATGACAACAAACAAAACACTCATCTGCGTATGGTACTGGGCTCAGACGGTCTCGGTTGCCACAGACGTCAATGCTCAATTCCTTTACGTTCCCTTACGTACCAAGAATCATTTCATGCGATGCGGCACTTCGATCTTGTGTTTTTCCTGCGGCTACTTCAATGTCAAATTCTATTCTCTGGTCTCAATGATGAATAGCAGTGGTGTGAGTACAATGGTACACAAAAGCTGAAAATTGCTCTAACATATGTAGCGTAGAGCGGCATACGAAGAGGTTCATCATTGTAACTCTTGAGTATTATAATAATTAGGTACTTACCTTCGTTTATATTGCTGTAGTGAGTATGAGCGATCTTACGATACTACGCACACGACTACTATTCAGTTGTGGGACCAGAGCATATCTTTTGACATAGAAAAATGCAAGAAGAAACATCGGAGTATAGCATCGCCCAAAGTGGTCCTTACTACGTAGAGTAACTGAGCATTGGCGTCTGTGGCAACAGAGACGGTCCAGGCCGAGTACTGTATACACATGAGTGGTTTTGTTTGTCGTCCTGTTTAAACGCTTAACTCATGTGTTGCTTTGTTGAGTATACAACCCTTGTATCATCCGCGAACTTGGACCACAACACTGCCTTTCTGTTTGCCTCCAGTATCGCTGAGTTTAACCTGCTGGTTCCTCCCAACTCATGGCTCATGATGGCTTTTTAGATTATATTCAGGGTAGAAACGAACGTTTGTTGATTCTCAGTGTTCAGATACTAACAACCAAAATGACTGCTTACGAGACCCGACTTTTGTCACGTAAACCGTGCCTTATATGGTTACTATCTCAGTCATATTACGATTCAGTGTAAGCTGAAAGGAGGAATGATCAGCCATGATAAGTATCTTATCCACAAACGTATTCCTCTATGAAATTTTTCATGGGGGAGGCTTATATCTGTCTTATGTATATAACACAGTTTGTGTTGATAAATAAAATGGGTCTCTCTTATCGATAGTCGGATTATTCTTGTTTCATACTCGATAAAGCCACTGATTCACCTTCAGGGATGTAGGGTGTCTGTTGAACTCATTAGATACCGCAACAATTCAGCATCGAGAGAGCGAAAATTTTAAGTTAGACATCCCCGACGAACTGAACTGCTGGTTTCTTCTCTTTTTTCCCAGTGGTAATTATTTCAGAATTTTTATGGATGCCGGATTGGTGTCAAAGTATTCCGTAAGTATAAAGGAAAGTGGTCCTGTGAAGAAGTGAATCGCATACAATCACAGGTAAAATACAGGGCGTGCACAGCCACCTTTCACTAACTCATTCCACCTTAGCCCTGCTTTTGCAACTTCACTGTCTATTACTCCCATGCTCGGTACTAAGACATATGCTGAGTCGCTATGTCACAGAGACAAAAACCAAATTTAGCACCCCAGTATGATCGAAGTTATGTCACGTCGGCAGTTCATTCGACTGCTTGTATTTCTTCATTGCAGCCTACATATGATCAGCGACCCTGACTTAACCGAAGCAGTTCTGGTGAATATTAAGGAAGTGATGATTTCTAAACGATGAAGACATTGAGGATGAACAGAAACCTGCTTAAATATGGATTAAATGGTTTGAAAAGCAAGTGGATTACACATAAACTCGTGTGATCCCTTGATGTTACAAACAGTGCTTATGGCATATTGATTTCTAGAACTTCAATTATGAGTCTGTTTGCCTACAGGTCAGCGCCGTACAAGTTATGTCTTTTTTAATCTTCTGTTCGATGCAGTGACGCTCGAATAACAGAAACATAATATCCAGGTGTTCAACGAGTTCCAACTTCAATTAAGACCTATAAAACGCATTTTCTAGATTTGGCCGTAGGAAATTAAGCGGGTGAACAAATAACTCAAGGTTCGTTTACGACGTTGTGGTGGAAGGATTCCCTTTTGTGAAGCCAGCACCTAGTAATTCATGAAGGTTATATACTCTTTACAATTTAAAGAGGCGATCGATAGATGACCACAACTTATTGCTTTCTTTGTTCATTTTTCCAATGATTCTGTTAGGTATTTTTGTGAAACTGTTGAGGGTGTAACGAGGTTTTGACCGTATGCGTTTATAAGCGTATCACGATTGCCTCAAGAATAAAATGTAGTTCCCTACCTTGTCCATTCATTGGTCGTACAAACTGATTACAGTTGAGAGCAATCCACACCGGAATGATGTTGTTGTTTCACTACACAGACGCTAAAGTCTACACAGAAAACACTGCAAGACCGTTTTCTTTTTGTGTGCAGTCACTAGATACAGAAAAGCGAATTCTGAAACTCATTGTCAATTTATCCTCTTGCTTCTAAGGTTTGACGTGGCCGAAAGATAAGAAATCATTTTAAGGTCTGAAACGGACTGAATTTCTGCACATCTCCTGCAGGTATAGGTGACATCTGCGCGGATCTATGTAGACAGACAGCTGCCGTTCCAATTATTGCCCAATTCAAACAAAACAGTTATAGCGGTTGGAAATGGAGACCTGGCTGAAACGATGAATTTGATCAAAAATTCATGCTTCCTAAGCCCTCGCTGGCTCGGAAATCACAAAAACAACCTACGATACAACGGGGTTGCCCTTATCTCAGTCCAGTTATTCAGTCCCTCTCCATCTGACTCAAACCATGACCCATATAAGATGCAGTGACAACAACACATTGTGTGTGTGACTGGATTTCAACCACTGGACGGAACAGGCTCACATGGTGAGTGACAACGCACCTTGGAAATCGTGATAACCTCGGCGTCCAACCGATGAGTCAACAGATTGAAGTAAGTGGCTTTAGTTTAAGACCGCCTCTAGCCAAACTGCAGAACCTCAGACCAGTCGGTCGCTCAAATGTACGGCCCACACTAACCTCCGTGGATTGAGCAATGGCACTGGACATTGAAAACACTACACTGCATGCTTTTGCGGTGCACACTCGTGCAACCAACGCTGAATTAAAGGGACGACCAAGGTTCATTTAGTGATCGATGACGAACTGGAATATAAGCATTTGCCCGAGATTCCGTCAAGTCCCATTACCGCATTGCATGCTCACCGGTAGTTGGTCCACACTTGGTCAATGTTCACATAAGGCATTTGCGTTGGTGCGTGGTGTTGATGCGTGTGCCAGGCCTAGGCATGTCACGAATGTCACGTGCGTGTCAGCCAATTAGAGAGCGCAGACATTGATCGTACGCACACGCACCTGCGTGCACGCGGCGTGTGAACGAGCGTGCACATATGTTATTGCTGTCGGTCTGTGATAGAGCTTAAATGGACGGCAACCGAGCTCAGTGCCTAACCAAGGTCACGGGTGCGAGCGATTACAAATCGAGAAAACCTCGTCCGGTCTGTGCTGTGCCCACCTCTTAGACTCACTGAACAACCGCTCACTGTCTTATCTTTGACACCATCATGAATATCGCACCTAACTCCACGAGCATTTCTGAATGTGAGAAAAACGCACTCATTGTATTCGGCTTTACCACTGTTGTGTACTTAGTTGGGATATTATCTCTGTTGTGTGTACGTTTTCGGATTTGTTCGCGTCGATACGACAGTTCGAGCGAGACGAGTTTGCGTGAGTTGATCCGGTCCAGACAAATGCGTTGGTTGCCAAAACAGGCCGAAGCTATTCTCACCGGAAAGCCCGTTGCCGGAAAAGTTTTGGTAATGTCAGTCAGCTCAATACGTTATTCCGTTCTTTTCAGCTTCTTGCTCGATCCATTCTATACTCAGTGTGTTCTGTTCTTTATGTCTGGAATACATACATGTAAGATTTTGAGGTTCCAAATGAAAACGGTCTAATTCGCTTTTTAGGTATAGTCCTGGTTTGTGTCTGCCTATCAATAATCAACCTCAATTTGTTGTTGAGGTGGTTTCGAACTGCGTGTTCTTTTTCATTTTTATACTGAAGGTTAGATGGGTTCAGCTAATCTTAAATTTACTGCCGTTACTTTTGCCCAAACAGATTACAGCTTCGAAGAACCTGCTTACTACGTGGCTATCGGTGGATCTTCTTATAGATCATTACACCATTGTACCGATTGTGTTGGCTCTCCTGTTCGGTTACTATCAGTACTGTAAGTGAGTGGACTGAGAATGAATTTCTTGTTTCAGATATTGGGTTTCTGTATTTTACACGGATAACCAAGATCACCGAATCATTGGTGTTGCTCAATTTGGTTGATGAGGAGAGAAATATACGCAAACTGAAAATTGTTTCCAAGTTGATGGCTGCATGGTTTACCTTAGCCGGAGTGATTCTGTTGGTAAGTCCATCAGAGTGTATTCGGCTTTTAAGAAAAATCTTTTGACAAGTTAGGCATGATTAATGGTAGTAATGTTTTACGTTTCAAAAAAGAGTGCTTTTAATCAGTAAGCTGAATGTTGATACACGGGAATTCCGAGAACGTAAGGTTTAAGTTTAGATAATTAGAGTGTTTTATAATGTGCTTGATAAGTTCTGATATTACCTCAACTAACGGCGAACCAGTAGGTCGCGGATTCGATTTCTCTCTTGCTGATAGCCATCACTACCGTCTAACAAGGCAACTTTATGTTACGCATGTTGACCTGAAACATGGAACGTTTATTTGTTGTTTAAAATTGTCGAAGTTATTTAAGTCTGACTAAGTAGTTATGAAGCAATGTATAGCAGACGATTAGTAAGGGATTTTAATTTCTATATAGATTGAACATCACCCACAATTGATCGCAGTTATCGCATTCCCATTGACTTTCCAGTCGGCCCCTTTCAAAAAGAAGCACTCGACTCGAGCTTCGCTCTTATAGCAGGTCAATTTTAGAATGCATCCCATGCTGTTATACGCATGTTATTGAGGGTTTTACTGTAAAAAGGTTTAGACGTATGTGTTGTGATGTTCTTTAAAGGTGTAACCGTCGATGCGAAAACTGCTGTTCCAGAATGGTACAAGGAGAACAAAATACACTGACGGAATTCAAACGTTGCTTTAGGTATTACTTATCCAGACGTTTTTGGATTTGTCTAAGCACTTGCTCAAACCCAAAGACGTTCACTCATCTTCACAACAGACAACACGAGCAATTTGAGATTTTTTTCTTCATTTTATGCAAAAGAACACCACTGATATTGTTACATGTAACCAGCACCTAGTTGTTTTGTCATACAAAGTTAATGCACTGTCAACATCACGTGATCTCTAGGAGCTTAAAAGGATGGCAACCGATCTCCACGTCCAGTCAAGGTCAGGATGCACGATTGCAGTAAATATTGAGATTATTATCTCTATGGTTTCTGTTCCATTAGCTTGATTTAGTCCTGGCTACCACACCTTTATAATTGCGTTATGCTAATCTGTGGGTAGATGGTATCTGTTTTTCCCAGGCACATTTCTAAACCGCAGTCTAATCAAATTAAGTATTGTACATTTGCACAAACACATGACTCTGTGAAGTTAATTTATTCGATAAGAGCATGAAAATAAATAAGCATTAAATTAGAACTCGTGTGCACTCGATTTACTGGATTAAGTCTAGTGCATAAAAGTTTCTCATTAAATTTTGTAATCGTAGCGAAATAACATGCCGGAAAACTTTATGAATAAGACTTTATAAACCTGAGTGTGGTTTAGGTCTGAATAAATAAATAATCAATATTTTTTATTTATTGGGGCAAACGGAACTTAATGACATGCTTGAGTGCGATGTGTTTCGCCCACTGGCGACTTATGTTTGAATATAAGGTGCTATTTTAGGGGAAATCTTACAAAACAATGGTGTGTCTCTTTCAAAATCATTAAAAGCAAAATCTCAACAGTTCAGAATTCAGACAGTTCAAAATTGCCGACGGACCGCAGGTTTTAACGGGTCAACGCGGCGACAGACAGAACACTCCCTTTCTTGTGAGTGTGGCTCGTACGAGAAATGTCTATTGGCAAGCAGTTCACGCATATGCATGTCTCCGAATGATGAGTACTTGCCAACCACGTTGATACGTGGTTCGTGGTAAACTCAGCTAAAACGGAAGAGATAACCACGGATTGATAAATGGGACTTTTGATTTTTGTCAACGGTCTTGATAGTTAATTAGTTATAGGCCACCCTCGAGTTATTATTCATGATGTTTTACTATAACAAAACTTCTTTAAAGCCGCTATATTAAACACCATCTATCAATACTGCGAATGATCATGAGTTCAAAGTGGTCGGAAAATGAACTGTGGAGAGTTTAAATTTACGGGATGGCGGACTTCCGAGTTATGTACGGTTCCCAATGGGAGTAATCATGTAAAATTGATATAACAGAGTTCACTAAAAGTAAATGTTTTTGGCTTCCATTAAAATTCAGTCAGGAAACGGAACACACAATTCCAGTTCTTTCGGTCCGACCCGCAATTTAACTGTTACTTGTAGAATGTGCAAACATGATGTAAATGTGTCCCACACTACAATTAAAGAAACTGCAACATTTTTATGTTGGATTGAATTATGAATCCACAGGATAAACCGCAATTACACGTGGATAACTAACTAATTTGGAACAAGTCGAAATTCCACAGGGCGGAAGTCGTGGCTTATGGGATTAAACAGACGAACACAAAATCTGGAAATCAAAATGGTGAAAATGCTGACTACCAGGGTGACCGGATCATCAACATAAATTGTTTTTTGAACACACAGAGGGGAACTGTGACGTTTGATAGCCAAAGCCCCAGCAAACTAAAGTATGTGTTTCCGGTTGCTCCGAACAACCACCGAGAATGAGTCAGGAACGTTGACTCTGTGTCCTGTTTCGATTATGTACTTTGCAACTGATAATATTGAGTGCCATTCATCGACATCCATACAGGTGCTTGACGTTTATAACTGAGTTTCAAGCCATTTATGAACATGCTTCTTGATACGAGCAGCTAGTTGTCGGTTTTTCCTCCATATGTAGCCCATACTGTAGCTACACGAGTATTTGTATACACAATGGGTTTTGACAGACGTACACTGTTTGTTCGTAGTCGGGGAGACTGGTAGAGTTCTTGCTCGCTGTACTGTACACAGTTTTGTGGCGTTATAAGTCCTGGATACAGTGACCGTTAGGCGCTTCCTCGTCATTGTTGACCAGCTGTCCTCTAGAAGCGGAAGTTTTAAATACACTGTCCTCTTCGGTACCGTTGTTACTTGTACTACTGGGGCTGTGGCTCTGCTGTACTTCCTAATAAACTGCAACGGATACTCGTCGACCTGTATGGTGTCAGTCAGTATACCCAACTCTGGTTGTAAGTTGCCCTTTGTGTAAATCCTTTGTGCCCTGTGGAAAAGCGTCCTAACAAATTCTCTCTTACAATGCAACAGAAACTAGCTGTCCAAGTAGGCTCTCTGTAGACGGATTTTCCTATCGTGCCACATCATCTTTAAGTGACTGGAATTTCCAGGTACGGAAGACAGTCATACACTTCGTTCTCCCTAGTCAGCTTTAAGTTCGGATGAGCTCGGTTCAACGTCACGAATGACAAATCCGAGTCGCTTGAACCCTCAAAAATGACTAAAATATTATATACGTAGCGTTTGTACAACACCCGTTTTGACAGGCTTTCGTATAATGTGGATTCTACCTTGGCCTTGAA
>JTDE01003776.1:35287-49016 GCA_014338405.1 Paragonimus skrjabini miyazakii | reverse complement strand
GACTTGTTCCAAATTAGTTACATGTCCGTGTGGGATCAGAATGTTCGAGGTGTTACTCCGGAGAACGTCACGTGAATTAAGTCTTCTCATTATTGTATGGTAATTCATCTAGGGAACAAACTGCTGCAGAGAGTAATTACTCGGCTGAATATAACTATTGATGTGTGCAATAGTCTTCTGAAAGCTATCAAGTCAGACCTACCTGATGGCGCCAGTTTTATGGCATCGCGAATTCAAAATGAGAACCACACTCATAGAGTACTAATCCGTATAACCTACAGGTTACAGGTACTCATAAACCGACAGTACATGATAAAACCGTTGTTAATGAAAGTGATTCATTGGAGATTATAGAATAATGCGTCGCGCTGAACAAAAAGTCACTCTGCTGCTTGGTTGCACAAATTTTCTGTCTAAGGATCAGCCATACACTAAGTTTCAGTTATTCCACTACATGCCTCGATTGCCACTTCAACCACTCTGTCGAAGCCTTCAAGACGACATGCAGAAAACATCGTTTTTAAACTCTTTTTCTTAAAAATTACTTAAGATGTACATTGCAGAAACATTTCGACCGGTCTGTTCGGTTACGGTACACGGACTATGATCGATTGGCATGTATCAATTCAAATAAACATAAAAGAGGATTGAGTCATCGGCTGCAATAATAGCACACAGAACCAGTCGAACCAGTTCGAATGTTCCGTCATGAGTTAAAAACAAACAAAAAATTCAAATTCTAAACAGCTTGAGTGAGAAACTACAGCTGCAGACTATATTGATTTTACGGTGAGTCACGCGGAAATAGACGGAAGTTAATAGGTAGAGTAAGAGTAAACTTAAGACAAGAGAAAGAAATAAACTTACGTAAATAGCATAGCTAAAAGATGCAAAGAATAATAATAATAATAATAATAACTACTTAACAAATAACATGAACTCATGACTACAAATCCTCATCCAGTGTAAACTAAAATGAGCTCTCCGAGCTGCGCACAATGCAGCAGAATGAGTGAATGCGGCAGATGACACGGCTGCTCTGCACACCGAGGAAAGACCCAAGCAACTCACTGATCACAACCAACATTATTTATGGATTCACTTGTACTTGTGGAGTCAAGTACATCGGCCGAAAGGTGAGAACGTTCCGTTCGCGCGTCTCAGAACACATTCCCAAATGGCTAGTGAACAACAAAACCTGTGCTGTCCAATCTTCTATCACATGACATTTGGAAGAAACGAGACATTAAATTCAAATGTGGAAAACACTTCTGGTGTTGTATCGCCCAATAGTAGTTAACTTATCCCTACCATGGTGTTAGAGGTTTGTTTTTATGAGTTTGTATTATGGGTTGAGTGGTTGCTTTTATTATTTGAATGTTTTACATAGGTTTATTTCTTCTATCTTAAGTTTACTCTCAGGTTACCTATTATCTACCGTTTGTTTCCGCGTGCCCAACTGTAATAACGATATCGTCTGCATCTGTAATTTGTTACCGTTTAAAAATTTGAATTTGACCTGTTTAAAATTTGAATTCCTTAGTTTGTTATCAACTCGTGACGACCAACTCGAACGTGACTGGTTCTGTGTAGTATTCTTGTTGCAGCGGAAGACTCAATCATCTTGTACGTTTATTTGATTTGATGCATGCCAATCGATCATGGTCCGTGTATCGTAACCTAACAGATCGGTCCAAATGTTTCTGCAGTGTACATCTTACGTAATTTTGCGTGTTGTAAATTTTTCCGGAAACGACTGCTTCATTCAGTTTATATACTATAGCCTGCAGAATTATAATTTTCTACTAATATTTACTTCAACGTTTACAGTTTATGGTCTAGCGTGGAGTTTTGGCACCTGTAAAATTTGGACTTTCTATCCGATGGATGTACTTTGAAGATTGCTTTATTTATTCAGTGTCTGTAATAATTGCGTCGTTTGATTGTATCACACAGAACGTGCTAGGAATTCCGTTTCTTTCAAAAACGTTTAATTCACTTTTTAACCGAACTGCGAAATACCCGTCATCATGTTGTTGTTTACATCTAGTGGCTGTCTCGGCTTAGAGTAAATTATAGTGGGATACTTTTTTCGACAGCTTCGACAAAGGTGCTTTTCAGTTCATAGTCATAATTGAACGCACGAAGAATAAAAAATGTGCGTTGACTGTTTTCCTGCCACTCTGTTGTTGAGTAATACACCGTCGTAACATCTTAAAGTTTCTGAAATGGAAACTTTGAGGTGGTTAGAAGTATCGTTTTGCGGCCTGTGGATGCTTTGTGATGATAAATGTGTCGTCAGCGGATACATTACGGTGGCTCATATTCACTGTGACACACAGCCCCGCTTTTAAGCACCTAAGCACGTAACATACGGACCAGTTGGCAGAACACTTTGGAGTTTGTGTGTGGATCACGAATGTAGTCAAACCAGTGGTTTTTGAGGGTATTGCTAGTTTTATTGCAATGTAACACCCCTATATTTTTTGTCAACAAGAAGACTTATCTAACTCGTAAGCTGCTATTAAAAGTGTTAGATCTCAGTGTTAAGCACAGTGGCAGTAGTGTATAAATTACATCAAAATCGGTATCGTGCACCTCGGAAAATTTCCCGTTGATCCTTTTGTACCTTAGGCCGTCTCTGTTAAGACATGCTGGTAAGTAACTGATAATGCGTGTTAGTTATAAGGAGATCCCTGTGTTATCATTCCTGACCTCGGCAATATTCACACCAACACTAAAGAACCTCTACAGGGCGAGCCAGGAAATCAAGTCAAAATACTAGAAGTTTCATATTACGACTTCAATTATCCAACCGTTACTTTGGTGTTCCACAAATGTGCCTGGGGATAGACCACCAGTGTACAGATAATTCGAGCAGTGCTATTAAACACCAGAACTGTGTTACTGATAAGTAGTTTGGCAGATTTGCTAATTATGAAGCAACCCAAATTAGAGTGACATCCAACATTTGTTAAACCCTCTACATACGTCTTGCACTGGACTGCGTTTGTGACTTTGCGTCATGTGACCACTGAAATTCAGACGAGTACAATTCCGTACGTTGTTTCCAGGGCACTAATCATTCATAGATTAGTATATGTAGGTAGTTAACACTTTTTATTAACTCTCTTGCCATGTGGGATATTTCCCAACACGTGAAGATGTCACCTGTGAATAATGAATGATGAATAACGCCTCAGAATTATACTGTGTGGAATAATCAATCTCGATTCCCACTTCCGAACATGGAGTATTTTTCCAAAACGTTTACGCCTATTCAAGCTGTCATCTATTTACCTATGGCACTCGTGAAAATTCCTAAAACTACGGGTCGTATAGAAAGCTGGGGGCTGTCAAAGAGATTTTCAGTGAAACCCATTCTTTGACACTTAATGTCGCAGTACTGTCATATAGACTTTTAATATACAGAGCTAACATCGATCATAATTGATTGCCTATTTCGTCGTCAAGTCAACTTTGCACCTAAATGTTCTGTTTGAAACCCTATTTTCAGAGCTGAACGTTTTGCCCTTTAATTCTTATGAATTCACGGCAGCCATAGAAAGACTAGCTGCATTTTCAAATACGTACACTAATTCCATATCGCATATCTCCTGAATGACCTTTGTTCAATAGCGGTTATCCATCGGCTTACCAACGTATTTTGAGTCCGTCAAGCCTCTCACCTCTCTGTCTAAGTCGACGGCATATCCGAACCGCTTCAGGTTGTTAGACAGAAAATATACAAGGCAACAAGTATGAATTTTCTTAGAAAAGTATAATGTTCTGCTTCCTGTATCATAAAATCTAGAGTTGGCCCATTCCTGCTAAAGGTTACGTCGCTGACCCTTCTGCGCATGCTGCTGGTTGAAAATTTCTTAGGATTCATATACAGTTTACAGAGTAAAGGGAGTTTAGAATGTCTACGTGTACTTGAATATGTGTTGGATGTTTTGAGAAGAAAACCTCAGTAGGAAGTACGTTCCAGTTTCAAGGGTGGGGGTTAGCAATAGACTAACTGAAAAGGAGAAAGCCAGAAGATTACGAGCGGAATAGGAACCCAACCATTGATCTATCAAGCATACGAAAATCACAGCTGATAAGATTTCTATAGTGGCAACAAGACTCCAAGCATATATTTTGATCATCAACAACCATTCATTCATCAGTGTATCGTCAACTTTTGATCTAGTGGATGTTTGACGTACATTGACAAAAAAATATTTTCCAAAGTCCACATTTATATTATATTTCTTGTTGATCACCAGCAGCAAAACCTGGCCACTCAGGGTAGAAGACTTGAACCGTCTTCAGGCGTTTGACCACCGATGTCTACGTTCAATCGTTTGTATCGGATGGCACCAACGAGTGAGTAACGAGGAGGTTAGGAAGCGGGTGTTTGGCACTGATTGTCAAACGAGCTGTTTCGTTCAGTCCTTACACTTGCACAGACTTAGTTGGTTAGGTCATGCACTAAGGATGCCAGCTAGTCGTCTGCCACATCGAGCACTGTTTGCCGACGCTGCGGCCGATTGGCGTAAGGCGCGAGGTGGACAGAGGATGACCTGGCGTAGACAAATGAAATAGTTCACGAAGGGGTTGGGCACTGTAGATCGGGTTCGTCTCCCGGGTTGGAGCCCTCGCGACTCAGAGAGTCGGTGACTTGAAACTTTAGGTGGAATGGCGGCTAACCGAGCTCAGTGGCGTGAGTGTTGTCGTTGTTTGGTCGAGTTGTCTGTGAAGTGAGTGCATTTAATGACGCGGGGCAGTGAAAGCCGCAAAGAAGCTGTCTTGCTGATGACGCCTTACTTTCACTTACAGCTCGGTTGTTTGTTTGCAAGGTGTAGGCGCCTTGACGTTGTATGATTGAATATAGACGTAGCTATTTTTTAGTGGCTAGGTCCCATCCCCTTCCCTTTTTTTCTTCTCTCTTCCTAAACAGGGTTTGTTTCTTCTTCCTGCTTGTGTGGCAGTTAAGCATCAGTGTAAACCACTGATGTATTGCGGTCTATGATGATGATGATAATGTTGATCACCTGTAGGATACAGGTAAACCTAGGTGATCCTTTTTAAGTACTGTTGATTACTTGATGGAGCTTGTCGTAACTTCTCCACCATGAGGTCTGATAGGGAAGCTATCTTCCAAATGTTTTCGTGTTTATAAACCGGTTGCACATCTACAATGTGTAGGCAGATTGAAGCTGGTTGTTCGAGCTTAAAAACTGAGCGTTACTAATTCCGTTCCTTCTAGGACTAAATTAAAACATCCCATAATGTTATTTATTTCCGTTGCAGTTGAGGGACCTGGTAGACGTTTTCCTCGAAACAACCTATTAATATCTTGTCCTATTGAGTTGTCTCTTGATTTCGACCAACATGTGTAAAACGTCTAATGTAGAATGCGCCGCGTTGTCGGAGCTGATCCGGCTAGAGGGCATTAAGACAGAACCAAATTTCTGGACATTAGTTTAGATAGACATCAAAAGACTGTATGCATTATTGTGGTGGATTGTCAGGCCGAAGGGGCGAGTATTCAAACATTCGGCGGAATGCATCAGCGCGGAGAGAGGCACGTCCACAAACCCTCAACGATCGGATAGCGGACAACGAGGGCAATCAGATGAGTAGTCGCTCGATCGAATCGGACCAACGAGCGAGACATGGCATGCAAAATAGGATGGACGACCAAATCGGAGGCTCGATTATTCCAACACCAGGGAAAATATCTCGACACGGTAGAGGACAGTCAAAGCTCACAGTGGATAGATGGAGGACAACACGAGCGACCGGACGAGCCATTGCTCAACGAAATCGGACCAGCGGTCGAAGATTGGCAGGCAGAAAACCCCCGGATAGAAGGCGCCGATCACCCACATAAACCACGCAGAAGTGCACACGACACGTGAGCGGAAACCGCGGGGTGTTGTGGACTAGAATTCTAACTCATAAACACGAGCGCGCGCGTAGCATGTGAACTAGCGTGTTGGATAATAAAGATTGTGCTTTATTAGACGCCTTTTCGCTACAATATTTTATCGCTCTGCTCACCTTCGTTAACAACAGAGCATATGGAGTAGTGGTTACAAGAGGGCAAACGAATTCGTAACGTTTCTCACATGGATTGGGCTATTAGAATCGATTTGGTCATAAGAGAAGATTGGTGAGACCAGTGAATCTTTAGGGAAAACTTCATAAGGTGGATCATATCATAGTTTGTGTAAATGATTGTGACGGAGAAATATGTTCGATAGTTTCTGTGAACAACAAGCGTAATTATTAATACTTCGTATTCCAATACTGTTGTCTTTTGTGACCTATGTGAACATTGTACGGCATGTTCAGAGAGGTTAAACTGGACGTTGGGAGCAGAAGATGTGTGGTAGTCAATGCTTGTTCATTTCTCTAGGCCAGACTATCAAGGTTTACTTAACCCACTCTATTTGGGCCGGGTTCAATAACTTGGTAAATCCTGTACACGCGTGTGCTAGTATGGTACCAACCAATGAATAGAATGAAAGGTATCCGCTAGAGTTCTTGTTCGAGTGGTCTACAGTCGGCATGCATCCTACGTGGAATACTGAATTGGTTAGCCTCTGTTATGTTTCGGGTTGGTGAATCAATACATCAGGTTACGGACACACTGCAGCATGAACTATCCACACGTACATCATGTTATGTTAACACAGTCTAAAGTCAGTACTAACGTTACCTCTCAGTTTCGGTTAAGTTAAGTGATTAATTGAAATTCAAAAATTCAGATTATTTCATATTGAACACAACCTACGCTTGAACCAACATAAATCCTCGAACTTCCACTGAACACCTAAACCATGCTCAGTTGCTGATGAGTAATAGACGATTTTGATTTTCATATAGATTGAACATCACTCACAACTGATCGCATTTGTCGCATTCCCATGGACTACTCGTCACTAATCAAACTGCCGCTCAGCAAGCCAATTATCTCTTTGATTTCAACTTGAAGAGAAGTACTACTCGAAGGGGTTATTGATTAGAGTCCACAAGACAGTTACTGTGCCCCCTCTCTGGAGACGATCGGACAACCTGATCGTAACTCTCAAACGTGAGTTCTACAGGGGATGGCATATGAATGATGTATTTAACACATCGACGGACTACAAGGATCTGGCATCGTTGATACAATTAATTTAAGGTGAAAATAAGAGTGGAAAATTAACAAAAACCCATGTCTAGAGATACACCATCATAACACGAACATGATCAATAATGTTATCGAACAAATATGCTCATTGTATTTTGGATCTCAATCAGGAAGCCGTAAACGTCCAAGTGAATCGGGTTTTGGTGTCAACGACTTACGCTCCAAACCTAGGCCACTAGACTGTCGCTTTCAGCATAACTCAACAAACATAAACAGAGTAAGACGGCTCGGCGTGATCGACATTTGTCTAGCCAACGAGGTCTGAAAAACTGGATTGGTACGCCGAGTGGTTGACACCGTCTACAAATCTCGAAGGGTACCAGTGGTTGTAGGCAGACATTTCCTGGAACAACAGCCGGATAGGATGGCTACTCTGAATTGTCTAAATGAAGACAGACCATGATTTCTGTGATTTCAACTTGGAGAGAAGTCCTAGTCGAGGGGTCACCGATCGAACTTAACAGACAGTAACTGTGTCTCCTCTCGAGACGACCGGGCAACCCGACCATTACTCACAAGCAAAAGTGGTTGATTGTTCACATATGATAATTCAGTCGTGGCTAATGTGAAGTCAACGGCGCAGTGATAAACACGGTTGCTTCATGAAAGCGTGGCCAGAGTTTTGGTCCCGGTCGTGGCAAGGATATGCACTACTGACGTGCTCTAATGAGAGCGATACTCGAGTCTGGTGCTTCTTTTTGAGAGGATCTGGCTGAGAAGTCTGTGGGAATGCGACACCTGCGATCAGTTGTGGGTGATGTTGTACCTACATGCTCAGTTGGTTCGGCCTAACTGAAAAGTCGTGATCACGGGGTTACCGACCGGATTGAACGGAACGATTCTGTCTATTCTCCTCTTGTAATGTTCAAGCAAGCTGGACACTGTTTATATTTATATATATAATATATAATATAATATATATAGTATATATATAAATATATATAATATATATACTTATATTTATACAAGGTTTTACCGAACGTTTGCATGTTATCATTTGGTCATTTCTATTGTGAGGTTAAAGTGATCAAGTGCGAGTTACTGATTAATCTAAGCAAATGCAACTGTACCTTACTAGGCTGTCAGTGACAATAAAATGAATGAATGCAATAGAAAAGTTATCGAGTTCAAAAAGTTACGATCGTCAAAGAATTAGACTCACAGAAGGTGTTCACAGGTATTCGGGATGAACACCACAGTATTCCAACTTACCAGTGTGGGAAGCAAGGGTGTTGTAGAGTTACCTTGGGCTGCTGAAACGCAGTCGGAGCTGCGACAAGTTAGGTAGTACAACAGAGCTAAAATGTTGTACGAAAGACCCGTGTAGTATCGTCAGGCGATTGCACAAACAGTGGAAAGACTAGACCTGTGTGTGCAAATTTGTACTGTGATGTAAGGTCACTTAAATCAGTTTGAACAAAATGCGAAAAGTGATAAGAAAAAGCGTTTTCGTACCAAATTAACGTATTGTTAGTCATCAAAAATAAGGAAAACTACAAATTTATTGGTGTTCTATTTAACACGCTGGTCTCACAAGCGCGAGGACCAGAGTGCAAATTCTGGTCCTCAGGAGGGTATGCATTACTGAGGAACTCTGATAAGAGGAAAACTCTTATCTAGTGCTTCTTTTTGAAGTAGGCCAGCCGGAAGGCTTATCTGAATGCGAAAGTTTTGGTCAAGTATGAGTGGTGCTCAATTTGAAATAGGTCTAATGAAATGGTATTATAATAGGAGTTAGCACTTAGTTTAGCGTAATCTAACATATACCTCCTAGGTTGTAACTTCAGGTTGCCCAGTTGAAAGAAGTGCACTTCAAACGACAAACTACGACAGACGGTATATATATTTTGTACAAAATGTCGATCTTGACGTTTGTAGAATGATAAGTAACTAGAAGGTTAAGTAGTTTTGCCGAATTTTTTCGGTTCAGACGAGTTTATCGTGTAAAACTTGACAAGTTTTGCCGAAACACTTTCTCCATGGATCGTTTTTGTATTCACTATGACACCGTTGAATGTGAGAGTAACTGGGCCAAAATATGATATTTCTGGCGTGGCTTAGTAGCACTTGTCGCATCTGACTGAAGCCCATATTATTCACAATTGAGTCGCTGTAGATATGATGCTGTTTGTTAACGAGCAACATTCCAAGAGATATACATGGATTGTATCTACGTATGTCAGTGCTTAAGGAAACTTTGCTAAAAGTTACCTTTTTCGAAAAGTTGAGGTAGGTCATCTTGATGGTTTGTTGGTTGTATTCTATTCCTTGAAAATTTCCCCCATTGACCGCCCAAATGCATTCGGAAATGGCAAGAACCTCCTATTTATCCTACAACTTCTTACTGCTAGGTGCAACTTTTGCCAATGTTCAACAGTCCTTCTGAAACCTTGAATTTGAATACGTCACTTCTTGTCACGTCCCTATCACCCTCACCGAAGAATCCAAAACAGAATGAAAATCCACGATGTGCATATCAATGCACAACCACAGATAGTTTGAAGACATTCATAGCCTCCTCTATCCAGTAGCACGAGTCCTAAACGCTTAAGCTGTTATGACGAACGACGATTGACGTATCGATTTGAGCTGTCGCACGAACACATTTGAGGGGTTGTCGACGGCAGGATACCGTGGTGGTTGCAACCTCGCGGTCGTGTTAGGATTAATGATCAGGTTGGTGTTGGTGTTTTCTGTGTACTGTTGTGAACCGCACGCGTTATCAGATAAATGGATGGTTGTTTCATCCAATGCGAAACCTGCTCGGCCGTGTCTTCAAGTGCAACGAGTTTTTGATGGGCTACTTGGTATAAAACCTTCCGATTGAATGTTCTCGTACAATTTTTCTGCCTAATATCGCTAATCGAGAGGTTGTTTTACACGTGTTCTGCTGATTTGTGTTCTGAGAGAGTGGCTCTTATTGCCAGGTGGTATGATGAATTCTGAATCGTTAACCCAAAATACACCGTGTTGTTGTTTTAGACAACGGCTCTGGCAGAAGTTTACGTTATGAAGACAGAAATACTAGAAGACAACGTAGTCTGTGAACTGATTACTTGCTTCCGACGGAGCAAGCGTCGGCTAATGAAGTAGTAATGAGTTCAAGGTTGACTACCATACCATCTCACGTCCGATAAATTCGCAAAGGTCATATTCATTGTGGAGATGACCTTACCGCCTAATCCTGTCCGTGTTGGCAATGCATGACCGCAGATTTGGTTTTGTTGTCACTACTACAGCACACAACATGCTATAATGTTGGTAAATTTGTGTGATAACCTATTATACACGGGAAGCCTATCGTGAAAATGAGATTCAGAAGTGAGCCGCGACATTGCCTATTTTGGCAACTGTTCACTCTTGGTTCAACGGCTAGAATGAGATGAACGAACTGGGTTGATTTGAGGACTTAGCGATAATGTGTGATCTAAGTCATCAGAAAAAATTACACACTGCGATTGTTGAAACTCCGTGGGTGATATATACATATATATGAATGATATAATATATATATATAATATAGTGTATAATACATGGTATATATATATAATTAAGTACACGATTGGCCGGTGATGAGGTAAAGTTATGTATGGTCTAGTGAAAACAGGCAGCCTAGAAATACGACGGTCCTGCAACTATTCTTTAATGTCGTTAATCTACGGTCGCTCTCGCGTTTGTTTCAATTCATCGGGTCGATACCATTTGAACGAGGTTTAGACCACCAACCTCAGTGTAACCAACTGCATTCCTATCCACTATGCCACCGGCTCCATGAAAAACGCTTTATAGAAAGCAAGCAAGATAATCATTGCCGTTTGTAATCACTGCCATCTAACAAGTCACACTTGTCAAAAGTTACACAGTATTGATACAGTCACTTCGAACTGCGCAGCGGATTTTAAGATAGCCAGAAACGGACGTGAAAATTTGGTGGTAGTCGCAAAGGAATTAGATGTTGCTATTGCACAACGTTAATTTAGCTGTTAGCGAAAGCATTTGACCAGCTGTTTTGAGTCGGTTCTGTTGATGTGTTCTCCGTAGACATTTGAACTGTGTGTAGTACGTCCCAGAGGTATGAAACCGTCAACAAATTCTGAGGTCCGAACCAGAGTCTAGCAGACTTAGCATTCCTGGGTCAGGCGTGTGTGACGTCTGAATATTTGAATTTTTTCTGTTCGTACCGGAGCCCAGACCAACGAACGGGCCCGATTACCGAGTCAGGTGAGCGAAGGGGCACAACACCAAGACCAACAAAACTCGCTCAAGGACTAGGTTGGACTGAACGAACTCGGTTGATGTGAGAACTTGGCGATGAAACCAAAGTCAGACAAGCTGGCTTTGGTTTCAGTGGTGTGTTGTAGTCTTTCCCTCATCCGACTCGGTTGTCAGACCTGTTGGTTGGTCTGGCCTCCAGCGCGAACAGAGAAAATCAAATTTTCGGACGTGTTACACAAACATCTGAACCGTGAATGCTAATTACTGTTAGGCCTTTGGTTCGGACTCCGGAATTTGTTGACGGTTCTACACTTCTGGGGCGTACTGTACAGAGAAGGCGGACTAGACGTTTTTGTTGTTTGTCACTGAAGTGAACTAGGCCACTAATAACAAGATGCACAAGCAAACTTGTGTAGCGCGCTAATCGTTGCACCTGTTGTTAGACCGGACAGAAGTTCAGCCGATAAGGTTTGAATGACCTTGACGATTGATAGGACAAATAGGAAAGAAGTTCATGCCAGTTAAGAGCAGGAGCTGTCAGGTCGCGTACATGAGCAAGTGACAGAAGTTAGGCTACGTACGCATCAGTCATCACAATAAGCTCTAAAACGCCTCTCGGTTCTGACTGTCCTCTGAGATATTTTGTTCATGGTCTCCCGTACTACATATAGATATCAACGTAGAATTCACTGGTTCTTAATTTAGTTTGTATTCATGCTTGGATTAAGAGGACTAGATTCCTCGCAAAACTCCAACCTGCACGCCATTATTTGCTCAATCACTTCGATTTTTGTTGTCCACAAGTTAGTTCTATCTTGACTTCTGACTGAGATATTTTGTATTTCGTTGAGAAACTGAGAGACTTATATTTCGTAAGTTGAATTTATTTAATCTCCGTCTGAGAGGCTGGCCAGTTTCCCAAAACAACATACAGCTCGGTTTTTTATACGACAGTTTTGATCATACTTGGTCAGGATACAGCCTAGAATATGATTCCGTCCAACTACCAAAGGCAGTTTGGGAACAATTCCGTTAGGTGTTGTCCAACAGATTGTACAATCATAAAAGTCTTTGAATGTATTAATATCTCATCATAGATTGAAGACTAAATCAATCCTGAAAAACATTGCTGGTCAACACTACCACTTTGGCCACAATTCATCAGCCGTATAACCTGATTCGGCAACGTTTTATTCTAAATCCTGCTTGACTGTCTATCTCTAGCGTGGGATAAGCGTTATCCTTCAAAGATTTGATGATCTAGAATAAATCAGTGTACCTCGGCTTCATGTATGTAAAATTATCGAAGTGGTTTGTATTCTAGAGCCCACCTGTTCGAACGAATATTTTTTATCCTAAAGAATTTCCATATTTAGTAACTTCTATCATGACACCACCTCTAGTTTCTGCTCTAACATGTCAACATCGGTGACACTCAGACGCTACATAAACAATTCTAGCAAGTAATGTTATCAAGTATTGTTATCCGTGGTTTTGGTCAAAAAGTCCGACAAAATGGTAATGACGCTTGGGTATTTGTAAAATACAGGATAATGGTAGTTTGATTCATACACAAGCTACTTTCTGACCATCTGGAACGAATAAAATGATGGTCTTGATGGTGCTGTCCACGGTTTGTGTTGCAGACGATCACTTACTCAGAATGATGGGATATTGAAAGGCAATCTACGGTGGATTGGGTTCAGGCAGACCAAAGACATGTTTGTGGCTCATATCACACATTCGCGTATACTTCAATATTTTATGATTTCCTGTACTCGCATATATTTTAAATGACTTCATACACACAGGATCAATAAACACAACAGACAGATCTGTCGGCGTTAGCAAGACAGTCGGACATGGGATTAAACAGCTTTATGTACGGAAATTTTCATAAGTTCATCAACGTCAAACTGATCCTTTGTATGCCTAACACGACCGTGAGATTGTAACCACTTGATAGAAAGAATAGCAGTGCCACCACTGCGTCCTACCGTCGACAACTTCTCAAATGTGCTCGTGCGACAACTCAAATCGATACACCGATCGCCGTTCGTCATAACAGCTTAAGCGTTTAGGACTCGTGCTACTGGATAGAGGAGGCTGTGAATGCCTTCAAACTATCTGTGGTTGTGCAATGATATGCACATCCTGGATTTCCATTCTGTTTTGGATTCTTTGGTGAAGGTGATAATAGGTGACGTATTGAAGTGTGTGTAGTGGACAAGTGGGTATGCGCTAGACCCTCGTCCACTAACAATTTAGAACGCCTTTCCTGAAGAGCATTCGAAACGTAGTCCCAACAGGCATCGAACTAAAAAAGGC
>JTDE01003776.1:15522-34911 GCA_014338405.1 Paragonimus skrjabini miyazakii | reverse complement strand
CATTGAAGAAATTGCCACTGAGTTCATATCAGGCCTCCTATTGCCGGCATACAAAGAGTCATGCGTACAGAACAAACAAGCAGGAGAACACGGTTGCAGCCGGGATCCTTAGAGAAGCCACACGATCGCTGGTCACTAAAAGTGTACGCTTCAAATCAAACGAATGCATGTAATCAGAAAGATTCCTGTGAGTATACGAATATGCACATACCAATTGAGAGTTAGCAGATAAATGAGTGGCCGCAATCACTTGAAATTTTTTTAATGCATCTATGCCGAAACAGGCGGAAAAAAAGAGAAAGAAGTCAGTTAATCAGTCGGGAATGTGTCAAGACAATCATGGTAGCTGTAAATGGTGTCTTCCAAGAACGTCTTCCTAAATACGTTCTATACTGCCGGTAGCAAAACCTGTCAGGTTCATTAGAAAATGTTTTATATCAGACAGTCTATTGTTACTTCGTCTGATGCGTACTTGATCTACTTTTTGCACCACACTTTAGATTTGGTATAATTGTAACTGATACTGTTGAACATCGCTTTAGAGATGTCATTGTTCTAGCTAATTTACTTCGATTAGTGTATTATTACATATTTTTAGGTGTGACGAACACACAGATTAAGTTCCTTGTGAATTTATTCACTACTTTCACCCAGTAAGATCTGCGATAGTTAATGACGCGTTTTGAAAAGCCACAAGAAAACATACCTCAAGAGTATTGAAATTCTTCTCTACAATGACACTTTTGATCAGGACTACCACATCAAACTTCTCATTCACTCGGCTCACTCCTTATGCATGCATAAGGTAACAAGTTGATTGACTGATACCCTACTGTCTATATATGGAACGTTCTATCAATACGTCGCAAGGTGATACCCAGTTAGTCATTGCAAACAACTTGATTCTGTGTGTGATTACGCCACATGCAGTTTCTTATGGTCCAGTGTAGCCACGCTTCCGTACGGTGTTTAGTCAAATGTGGAGTGCTTTTTGAATTTTCAGTATCCAGCATCCGTTTTTTAATAGTTGTAGCACGTACCCCAGAGGTTAAAAACTGGCATGGGTTACGCATCTTCAGCCTGGAGACAATGAATTAACAGTTTTACTTTATGTTGCAGTCAATTCTCTGTCCACCTCCAAGAGTTTCTAAGTTATGTTCATGTCATTCACATCGCTCGAACCAGGTCTATCCAGCTTCGAAGTATTTGAGAGTTACCATCCGTATAACTCCATTTCCGCATCCCAACAACCTAAGCATTATATACACAATCGACAAAACATGACTTCTGATGGCTGAGTTGATCTTCTCTACGTAGACAACATAGAATGTTAAAACACTGGGTTCCCCTTAATAACTTCATCAGTGCAGAAAGAAGACATGTTGCGATATGGAAACATTTCCTTCACTCTCATCAGTCGCAGACATAAAACATGCGAGCTATATATATGACACACAAATAGAGATAGACAGGGTACGGACACGCATACAGTCGCACCACGTATTACATCATCACCACCACGGCAACCCTATAGGTTGCTTCAGCCACTTTTGTGCACATAGCGCCGGCTGGTGAGTTCTGATCAACATGGCTTCGCTAAAGGCCAGTAGCTTCGGGTTCTTTTGATGTAACCATATTTTGAACGATCTAAGTGGGTCAACCTGGTGACCTGTTATCATGAGGTGTCTGGCAATCGATGATGCGGGGCTCGAAATAACTGATTCACCTGTTCCAGATTGTTGTGTCATGAGTTCTTTTAACCAGTTTGGGACATGTTCTGCCACTCGCTGAGATAGCCGTCGGTCTGTTCTGCCTACGTAAACGTCACCGCAACTGCAAGTTAACTGATAGACAACGTGAGAGACAGAATGGTCAGACAGACTGCGTTCGGGATTGTGTAGAACGGGTCCTATGGTGGTTTGGACCAAACGTAATTGGGCAGCCGCATACGTACGGGATAGAGCACATTACAAGTTGTGCTTGATGTCGTTTGCCAGATGATCGCTTTTAAATTGCAAAAATAGAAATATATCTTTCGTTTGAGATATTTGCACTGGTTCACTGCATTTGTTCATCATGTTGTGAATGTCTATGAACTTTTCAGGATATCCGTTTGCTAATAACGTTTTTCTCAGCATTTCTTGTTCCAATACAGAATATGTTTACTGATTACAATGTGAATAGGCGTAGGTCGGAGAACTTAGTTCTCAGTCATGAGGTCAATATTTAGTTATCGCGCATTAGGACCGTATGACGATATGCTTACCGATTCTACGAACCCAATCTTTATGTTCCATTTTCGGTTAATTGTCATTCATCTTCATGCTGAACCTCTGATATTCCAGAGTACGAGAGTTTATCCATTTACGTTCTGTTTAGTTGATGTTGTTTGGCTGTAAACCAAAATAAAATTTACGTGCGTGTGCAAATAAATTTCTTGAATGAGGTTTGTTCCAGTTTCGGATACAGTTCAGTGCACCTCTGGATGAGGATGGCGCCATTCGGGTTTGGTCTTGTTTGCCTTCAGCATTAGGACTGAAAATCACTTGCAAAGCAAACAGAGTTCAAAGGCCAAGTTGAAAAGCTGAACACAAGATGTATAAAGTCCACACAAATGGAAAACAAAAGCAAACAGCGGAGTTTGATTAACTTTGGTTAAAAGTGATTGAGGACAAAGTGAGTAGAACAGTCTGTGATATTGATCGGAATAGCATCAGTAGTAGATAATCTGTGTCATTCAAGTGAGTAGGACGGACCCAACTATTCGACGATGTGATTTAGTTCCTAGATTCGAAAACTGGTATATATTTCTTGTGCCCGATCATCTTGATCGGCAGACGGTTGATGGAAAGCCCACATGGCGGATTCCTACTGCAATCTCATTTCTGGTTCTATATCCTCATGCGTGTTACTTAAAACCAATATTCTCATTACTCTTGATGTCAATACCTCTCCGCCTTCAGACTTATGATTACAAATTAAAAAAATAATCTTCAGGCTCATGGATGACGGACTCTCTGTAGTGTAAAACGAAAACAAATTACATGTACTTAGAAATCGAACGGTCCCTACATAGCACCAGCATTCACTTCCTGCTCGTTAAATCTGTCAGGTTGTATCTTTTGAGGAAACTAGACCATTCATTAAATTTGATACATAGGAACTGAAAGCATGACTTCTTGTGAATACCAGACTATTGTGTTTATTTCTGTCAGCGCGAGTATCACATCGCACAGGTTCTGTTGCAATCAGTTCACTGGAATACTAGTGCACATTTTCCGTTCCTGTCAAGTGTGTGTGAGTGGAGATAGTGAGACAAAGCTTTATTTTCCTGTCTCCATGTCTTCGCTTGGCTGACAATAATAATCCTATAAATTACAAATCACCCAAATTTAATCGAAATCATCGCATTTCCATAGATTTTCCAGTCAGCTTCTTTCGAAAAGAGGCACTAGACTCGAGTTTCGCTCTCATTAGAGCTCGTCAGTAGTGCATATCCTTGCCACTGCCGGGACTAGAACTCCCGCTACGCTTTTCATGAGGCGACCTTGTTTACCACTGCGCCACTGACCTCACACGAGGCACGACCGATTTATCATATGTGAACACCCAACCACTTTGGCTTGTGAATAATGATCAGGTTGCCCGATCGCCTCGAGAGGAGACACAGTTACTGTCTGCTAACTCGATTAGGACTTCTCTTTTGGTTGAAATCACAAAGATAATTAACTTGTTAAGCGGGATTTTGATTACTGATGAGCAGTCCTTCGGAATGCAAAAGCTGCGATCAATTGAAGGTGATGTTCTGCTTATATGAAAGCAAAAATTATCCATTACTTATCAGTACTACTACTCCTATTGACATCACTGCAAGTAATGCTGCAGGTTTCCGCCTCGTATTTTGGCTTTTTTTGTTCGTCTCCTGCCTCTTGTCTATCGTTTTTCACCTTCAATCACTATGTTTTTAGTCAGCATCATTGTGTGGAATAAATGACTAATCGATAAGCAGATAATCCGCTACTGACCTTGGGATTACTTCCAAGTATAAAGTACCTTACTTGACCATTCGATCAACTACTGTCATTACCATATGAACTAGATAGGCATGAAGACTGTAAGGGCGTATTAGAACCCTTGTCCACCCTTTATGCCTATGCCCAACTACGGTGTGTTCCGGTGTACAAGTTGCCGTCAGTCAGTGCACCATGTAAAGCCGACGCAGCGCGTGTGCTGTCGTACAACGTGAGCCTACTGGTTAGCTAACGCGAACTAAAGGTTAGTAGCAAGAAGTGAGAGAAAAGATGGTCACCGAATAATTGTGTCAACTCATCGAACTAGTGAACTGCACTGCTATCCTGATATCTTCTAAAAATTACCCCAAGGCGACCGCATGTTAATTCCGACCGCTTGATCAATAATCTTGAAGTTAACGTCAGTGTATTCTGTGAACACCACTCAGCTTGAATGTTCAGGTGCTAAAAATTGAGGCCAAGAGATGCAATTCGATAAACGGTTCAGAAGCCTTATCAGTTTGTGTTCTATACGAAAGACCGCTAGGCAACATAAAGTCAAAATATTGGTTTCGTTTCTGAGTTACAACCCCAGAGACTATTGTGTCATATCAGAATATTATAGTTAGAAACTGAAGTAAAGTAGTTTGAAAGAACATTTCAACTAACGCGTACTGAATCACCGACTACTATCATTAACAAGTTGTTTGATTGGCTCTTTGACTAGCTCCATGCGTGAGTCTAAACGGACCTGTTATCAAGTTTCGCTAGTTTTAAAACTCAGTACATTGGAACCAAGTAGCTCAAACATATATATGCATGTTAGAACCTCGTGTAACTTCGAGTGCTCTTGGCAAATTCACATTAATCTGACGGTGAACGAAAAACTTCATCATGATTGAGTCACAATCGGCCCCGAGATTATCAAGGATGCAAAATCTATAAGTGAAGTTACGATATCATTATTGGTGTGCTTAAATCAACTAACACAACACAACTTATGATGTTTCTCGTGTTATGCTTAGTACGTCTGCAATAACAAGTTTATGTAGCATCAGCAACTACAAAGCAAACAAATAAATGATCTGAAAAAAGAACGAGTTAACCAAGTCAGTATGAAATCCCACATGTGATGCCAATAAAAAGAAACTCGAGAGAATGCTCACGAAAGTATGAAGTTGATCATCTCATGAAGTCTTCCAATTTACCCCTACCACATTATTCATTCACTGCAACTCTGTTGAAACCCACCCATGAAATTCACGAGATCACTTGTTTATGCCTTTGAATATCTAACATAACCTATACTTTATGTGGATTTTCAAGACAGCCATTTTACATAGTTTTAAACTGCACAAGCTTTACGATTATTCAATTCTAACTGAACGGAGTGGAGAAGATATCACAGAAGCTGACGAGTGGTACGTATTTACACAATAAGCTGACCACGGAGTGTTACATGATCAAACGTATATAACAAAACTCTTGTTTACTTGACGAGCTATTTGCCATGTGCGATTCTACAGATATCCAGTTTTAGTTAAGTCAATGATAGATTGTCGAGTATGCTAACCAAAATCGATTTATTTAATCAAATGAAAAATACTCTCATTTATCTGTCATTATAAATGGATTGACATATTTAGTCTAGTTTGTCGGTCAAGTACTTGAGCTATTATTATTACTGTTGTTTTTTAGGGTTGTTAACTTTTTGGTGAGAAGGAAATAACTGATGAGTACAAGTTGAATGTGGAAAGCTCTAGACTGATAACCCCTTACAAACTTGACTGTCCGACTCCCATCAGAGTATATTACATTAATGCTCTTGAATTTTATTGGAGCGTATGTTCTGTGCAGAACTGTTAGATATTCAATCAACAAGCTTTGCACGTGTTGTTAATTTGGCTGGGCATTCTGTTGCCAGTCTCCCGTTAAGTTCATGCACATTTTCTCTAATGCTCAGGAGTAAACATATGTCTACCTCATTTTACTCACAGCTTGAACGTATCGGAAATTTTTGGATGATGAGAGAAGAGCAACGAAAGGTGGACTATTTTGACTGTGTCTACTTTCTTCTGGTCACAATTGCAACTGTAGGCTACGGAGATTTTGTCTGCACCAGTTATCTGGGAAGATTGGTTACCATTTTTGTCATTATTGCTGCTCTGGTAAGTTCTGCATTTGAGTCCAGTAAAATTATAAACAACAATACTGTTGCTAATAAGTAGTGTGGCAGATTTATGAATTTAGATGAGTCCCAACTGTGAAAAGTCAGGGCTTCGGCTGGTGTTTCTGTCGCTGATTCGAATCCGGCCGAAGCCCTGACTTTTCACAGTTGGGACTCATTTAAACAATACTGTTGAGCAAAAACCGTTAGTACTGGTAGATGCAAACATTTAGCATTGACTCTTCGGTACCAAATTTACAATGACATGAAACGTCTTTCTATATCGAACGGCAAATGGTGGGTGAGATAGAGTCGATTGATGGGTTAGGAAAAGTCACTAAGTCCAGGGCAAGGTCAGGCTCACGAATAATTGTTTCTGAACACACAGGGCCGATTGATTACGGCAGCGTCAGCAAACCGCAAGAATCTTGGATTAGGATGACGTAATAAGACTGAATGCACAAGCCGGGTCAATGACGTGACCAGTGGTCAGGATGTCTAGCGACTGCGGATACTGGTTGATTGTGTGTTTCAACGACATTGCCGTTCTTCGGTAATGTGGAGTTCTGTACCCACTTAAACAAATGTACCTTCACTGTTTAGACTATTAGTGTAATCTTTCCCCTAAAACTTCGTTTTAAATTATTAGTGAAACTTGAGTCTATTAGGTAATAAACCCCTGCTAATAGCATACGACCCGCTTTGGAAAATTCACCAGTTGTTGAACAACGACGACGTCTTTATAGGCGTAATCAACCTCTCTTCCAACCGTTTTAACTCTTTGTCTACAGTTAGTAGACCACTTCCAAAGAGGCGATACATCTGAACTGTTTTATTATGCATTCATGCTGTACACTCTGAAACAGATATTCCATGGCCGACCTCTGTTTTGTATGAACCCATCACTATAGGTAATTTTGCTAGAGATGGCCTGGCTTACAAGATAAGTTTAACCCGTTGAACGCTTCATTATACGTTATATTTACTCAATCTATCCAGACAAAAACGAAACGGGTTTTTGGATTGCGCATGCAGAGTAAAAATCAAGGTAACCAATCAAGTCCTTCGAAATTGTGCTGATCTACCGACAACTCAACAAAAAATTGTGTGCGTTAATGAATCAGTGAATCTATTTTGCTACCAATTATCCAACAGAATGACTTCATCACAAGGACCATTCATTCAAACTGTCCTCACTATCCATCTCTTAGAAACAGACATGACGTAGCAGCTGACTATCTAGTTGGCTGGCACTGATCGACTTCCCTTTTGCGCCTCGCGCATTAGATTGGATAGTTCACACGATCTCCAAACTAAACGTTGCTTCAGTCTAATCTCTTTCCAAACTCTTACTATTTAGACCATCGAGTATAAGTGCACTTCTTGTGTTAGCGCGAATACAACCACTAATGTTTTAATTGCTAACGCTTCACTGATCCTAAATGATAAAGCTTATCGGTTGCAACTTAAACTTTTATTCGGTAGGTCATATATGTCTTTTTATGTCAAGTGAAGAGTATTTTATGCTCAACAGTGGCATTGGTGGATTTCGGCGTGAACTGTTTGAGAAATTCTGCCCGGCAGTCGGTCTCCTGGATAATTTAGTGGATTCCATATGAAACAGTGGGCAACGGATTGGTAATAGAGTCAAAATGTGAAATTTCTGAGCTTCCGGCATGGCTTCGTAGCTCAGCTGGTAGAGCAATTGCCACGTCTGGGCATGCTGTTCCTGTCGTTGGTTCGAATCCAGGCGAAGCCCTGACTTTTCACAATTGGGCCTCATTTGAAGAATATTTTTTATGAGTCCTTCAGGTCTTGCACACCATGGGTGTCTTCCGATTCCAGAATTAAAAGGCTCTTTTGTGGGCCATAAATGAACCGTGGTGGAGATAGGTTGTAAGCTACCCTCGTACCGTAATTGCTCAAAGTATTTTCGTGTTATTTTCACTTTCTACGCGTATCACACGGTATAGTACTGCTTCAGGAATTTATGTGGACCGTTCCTCGAAAATGCCATTTCTGTGAATCGCTAAACCAAACTGACACTTTTCAGCGTTGTGAAACAAAACTATGTACCCTGCATCCTTCAGATCTCTGTGACTACACATATGTCGGAACTTTACGAACTATTTCGCGCAAACCGACAGTATGCTGGAACGTTCAACAATGAGTATCACCCACGGTGAGTCACTCGCATGAATTTGTGTTTTATGTTAACGGTAAAACATACCGACCGTACAGTATTTCGGCTCAGTCAAGATTTGATCACTCCCTCAGTGCTTGAAATATATTAGCACACCTAAAAAACTATCTTTGATGGGTCACTGATTTAAAACTTAATGCTAAGTTTGCATTTGCAAATAATCGTATAAAAAGACATTTTTCCCAATCACTAAACATGCAAACTAGCAACAGTGTCAATACAAATTCCATTAGAATGTCAAAGAATGTGTTTCCTATAATGACAAACTCAAAGTCAATATTAGTTGCTTTGGTACGTAAGAAAGTAGTTGGTCACAACTTACAATAATTGCATGAATAAACTTCATGGTACACAACTATTATTGAACAAGTGTCGAGGGCCAGTGCGATGGCTAGTCACCAACCATGGTTTGACATTGAGTAAGTTGAGTTCATGTCTGTGTTCATTTAGGCTGTTCTTGGGCTGTCGAGTTAACTAACCAGTACAGAGAATTCTGCCAATGTGTCACATAATTCTCTTCTCACTTACATATAAAATCATATCCATAATGGTACATACACTGTTCATACACTAATAGTTTTACAGGACCGGTATAGAGAGGTCCTGTTGACAATCAAGCAAAGCAGTGAAAAGGTGCAGTGCTTTTTCAAGTTGCGCTGACTTTTTTTCAAAGATTCACACACGTGTACGACAACTCTAAGTAAACTGTCTTAAACATTTCAGTGATTCGTACTGTTTCGGATATTTGTCTACGATGCCTAATGAAGCTGTCTGGAAAAAAAGTTGGATTACGAATTTATAGTTAAAAATGATAGCTCCGTAGCAAGGGAAGATTTTATGGACATGATAGTCTAAAGCACGATAAAAGGAGGCGTTTGTGTTACTTATTGGAAAAACCTCTAAAGTACAAATACTAGCTAGACCACGTGACCTTCTATGGAATCAAACTCTGGACCGAGTTATCTGGCAGACGGGTAGGGAGCATATTTGAAGTTGACAAACACCTATAACGGTGAATTTAACAAATTATGATAGGTTTTGGGTTAAATTGTTCAAAAGTGTTTGTAACACTGAGATGTCCATGAAATAAGAATGTCATCAGCAACATAATTCTTGTATAATGTAGATGAGTCGATTGGGTAGCTTGGTTTCCTTTCGATCATGACCATGAAAATGTCGACCGTAAAATGATGAAGAGAACCATCTGTCTCTACATCATTAACCTGTCTATATGACTTCCTTTTGAAGTATCACATTCAACTTAGTATATGCACTGAAGGCCTATGCTTTAACGAATCTGTTGACTGTCAGACTGTCAGACTCTTTTATCTCCAATCAGTACGCAATTATGTCTTAACAATACATCGATTTAGAAGGTCGGTTTAACCTTTGCCATTCTCATTTTCATTACTATTTTCGCTGTGACCCCAAACTTTCACAAATCAACTTTTAACCCGTACTTGTTAAGAATTTCACATTAGTACCAACGTGACATAGTCAAGCCAGTGTACCCAGAAAGTCATTGATTTATCGCCATCAGACGTACTGTTTTTGTCTCTTGTTTCTCTTTCCATCCACTGTAAGTAACATATCACTTTCGTTATAGTGAATGATGGGAAGCGAGTATAATGTCGTCGTACAAAATATCTTACGTTTTACTGCTAGCCATTTTTAAATTCATTCTAGGGAATAAACGTTTTAATATAATAGAGAGACGTCTCCCCAAGCGTATTATCAATAAGTTGGCCAAAGCTGTCAGACTGCGATGCAAGATTGCGAACGATGGTAGGTGTGGTACTCCTGAAAAGTGACATTATGATGTCAGTATTTCAGAACCGTGCACAGATGCGAAGTAAAACCTACTTCGCAGAATCTAAGAGGATTTATGGAGTCGCAAACAGATACTTTGAACACATGAGTAGACAGGGTATTTATTTTAAAGAAACCGTTCAACCTGTGATATGCGCATGAGAAAAAATGGTATATACAACACTGTTTTCTACCAGGAACAGGAATCGGTGATTTTACAGCCAACTGCAACAATTCTGAAGGCGCTAAATTTCCCCGGATTTTATGACTTGCTAACTGGACAACGTTCATCTTGAAACAGGTGAAAGTTGGTGATACATCGACTAACATAGTTAAATGACATGAGTAGTGAAATGTTTTACTAAGTCAAAAACATTTAGTGGTGATGACTCAGCCGACTGACATGACAGAGGAGAAATAATACAGGATTATTATTTATACAAATCAGGGGGAGATTGCTCACTGGTTTAAAAGACCGTGTTGTTTCATGAGAAGAGTGAATTGACAATCCTTACTTAATTGCGAAACTTCGAGAAATATGTTGATTGCCTTGGTGCATCTTACACAAGAAACTGGACGCTTTTGACGTAGTCGTACTGGAAACAAATCAAACGACGAAACCTGTAAAACTATGATTCCTTACACTCTGATCGGCCATAAACGTGAAGTCTGTGAGGCTTAGCAAACCAAACGAATCATCTTAAGTCAGAACAACGAACTGAACTCGGGTAATAAATCAAACCATCAAAGTCAATTAAAACCAAGGCAACGTCGACGTCACAATAAGTCATCTTCGAATACACTACCTGTGTCTTAGTCGCGTGATTGGCAGAGCTCTGACAAGCTGCAATAGCTGCGAACATTGATTATTTAACAGAATCGTAAAGCATATGAACGAACGCGCACCATGCTCGTGAAGAGTGACTAACGATGCAGACAATCTCTAGCGGGTTCGAGTTTTCCTTTGCTCGTCTGAAGTTTGCGGAACTAACCGCTCAGGAATACGTGCTGCCATTCCAGTGGTCAAATTTGCTACAGTTCTACCTAGGTAACAGGAACCATAGCTACATGTGAACTGATAAACAAAGCCGTCGAGAATTGGTTTGACCGTATTCATAGACGACAGATTTTTTTTTAATAAACTACGGTATTTTGATTATCTCTGTTTCTTATTTGATTTATGTGCTCCTTACCAAAACTGACTAATTACAGACTAGTAAAAGTTTCGCGGAAATTACCTTGAATTTGGTTACCAAGCTCACTTGAACATGGTCATGTCTTTGTGTTGACTTTCATTATTAGCCATTACTTTGGCTGCAACACACTACAGTCTGGGCGGAATAAAATTGCCTCAAGCGTATTGCATATATAATGAAGTTCGTTCAGTTATATTTAGTGTTAGTATCCGATTTCTATAAGCTATGTCCATGTGTAGGTAGGTAAGGTTAGTTTTTACATACATTTATTATTTTATGGTGTAAAAATAAACTCTTCCGGCAACTTGAAAAGTTTCATTTTATCGGGATTAAGGGAAACAGTTAAAGTATGGTATCTCTGAAGTACTGTAGCACTTGAAAATAATAATTTGAGTGTTCGTCAGACTCCATCAACTATAATGAAGTGACTGACAGTTACGGTACATTGCAACTGCAGGGTGCCAAAACCTAATCCTGTTTGATTGCTTGGAAGACAACCGCTATAGTCATCACACCAACCTCTCTCTGTCCTGAAGAGGCAGTAAACACATCATCCACAAAATTCACGCTCATTGGTGTAAATACATGTCTAAATATATTTGTTAGCAAACTGGTTGTGCGTATTATCTCTACCTCTTCCAAATTATGATGTCTCGATATCACTTTTGCGTGACTAGTTGCCACTTTACGATGTCTCAAGGGGATTAGCTGGATTTCAACGGCGAACTAGATTTTACGGCCAATACATACATGGGTAGGTTGAAACACACAGGAGTTGGTCGGCTGATACAGATTGAGGGCACACGGTCCTGCCACGGATAAACGGTACTCAAAGTTAGTTCTTTTGGACTCATTTATCTGGGACATGTCAAATTAACATCGAGACATTCGAAAGTGATATCGTGACATCTTAAACTGAAAAAGATATAGGTATCTGATTTGGTTCAGTTGTCTTAGAAGTATGTGCCGAGGTGGTGTCTGATTACTTGACCTCTCTACATGAGCAGTGTATTTTAGAAAATAGTTGAAACCACGAAAATGAAGTGAACTTGTGTATCTGCATCTTGCTCCCTAGCTGATGTTGTCATCCTGACCAGATGAGTTTAATCTAAATCATTGACTGTCGGATAACCATCTCAAGCTTCACTTTCTAGTGCTTCCAACACTGTCAACGTCGTTGACTTTCCGCATTCCTTCATTTGCATGTCAAAGTGGCTGGTAGTAACAGGTGGTACGTATCTTAATACCTCAAGGTGTAACATATACACAGGTAAATTGTCTAAATACCAAGCTATGCAAAACACCTTAACTATTAAATTGCGAGGTGCGGTTGTGTGAATTATCTGTCTTTTGTGATCGAACATTCTAACACTTATTCACAGGCCATATGTTTGTCTCCTTGACGTACATAATGCTGATGAGATCCAGCGAAACCAAAGCAAATGCTCATTATCTCTTTGATGATCACTAGGACTAGCTGCTTGCAAAAAATCGTGTTCATCCCATATGAGGTCGTGATAGATATTAATTATTTTGCAGGCAAACTACATTAATACTTGCAAAAAACCTGCATCTCTCGATTACACTTAACTTATTGACTGGTAATGTAAACAATAAAAACGTGTCCCGATAGCGAAAAGTTTAACGTGGATGTGAGTTGTTTAGGTCATAAAACTACCGATCTAATGAAACATGTTTCACGTGAACTAGAATATTTAATTCGCAATAAAAAGCATGTTCTATAAAGGACCCTATCATGAGCAACACATTGCATAGTAGAGGTTAATTTAACGTACAATAGTTGTGTATAGAGAAAATTAAACTTCTTCCTGTTTTGTTCCCATCGTCTGCCCTATCACAGTACAGCGATATGTATAAGTGTGTGAATTATCTTCTCAGAATACACAGAGCATCCGATATTGAAGTTTGCCAATTGTTATGACGTAGTCTCACGCTCAACTACTGAAACCATGGCTCATTCGGACATAATTACGCGTAACTGTTCGAAGCGCATCGCGTGTTTTACGTAATGGAACTTTTAAATTCTGCGTCAAGTTTTCTCGTTGAAAAACCCAAAGGTTTTTATCCAGTCTTAAAAGGTTACTGTGGAAGGATCCGGAATTAACAGTATTGTGAATATTCTTGTGTAGTGGATCTAATCACTATACAAAATTCAAGTATGAACACGAGATCAAAAAGGTGATAAAAATGGAAACGATCAACTCACAATAGTTCGTTAAAGTGCTTTGATTTAGAATTCCACTACATCAAATGCAGTATCCAACAGATACAATCCGTCGTGTCGTTCCTAATTAATCTTGGAGGTTGTGTGTGGGCTGAGATACTGCCAGGACGTCTAGACATACACAGGAGAACGATTAGGGCTCTCAACCAAAGCCTTTGTCCCAAAAGCCTGTACCGCAAAATAGCGGGTGGGTCGCAGTGTACCAGAACCGGTACGTTTTCCGGGAAAAAAGACGTCAACCTTTTTCCAATCTTCAATGTGGGGAACCAGGAAATTTTGGTTTGTGAAACCTCCACGTGTTGACCTGCCTGGTGTGAGTGATTCTGTTGGTGTGATGATCACATCGTCCAGTTTAGCCCAATATGTCATTGAGATGCACAAGCCATCAAACCGCATCAAGGTCCAGTCTTGTTGTACGCATTACTTTCACTTACAGCTTGGTTATGTGTTTACAAGGTGTAGACACCTGGATGTTAAACGTACGAATATAAACGTAGCCATTTTTAGTAGCCAGGTCCCTTCCCGTCCCCTTCTTTTTTCCTCTCTTCTCCTGTACAAGGTTTGCTTTTTTTCTTCGTTGTTGTGTGGCAGTTATGCATCAGTGTGAACCACTGATGTATTGCTGTCTGTGATGGGGATGATGGGGAGAATCCACAATTGAGTACACAGAAATATTAACGAAATAGCTGTCTGGATAAACAACAGTAGCCACTGATCATATTCCAATGTGGTAAACATCATTCTTTACGGCTGTTTTAGTATTCTTTTGTCGGTAAGTATTGAATTATGTCTTTATCATCTGAGATTTTATTCAAGTCTTAATCTGCACGTTGTTAACATATGATGCTTCCCACTTCAATGCAGACATGTCATCGTATGTGGAGCAATCAACCTAACTTCTGTGTCACTTTTCCTGGACGCATTCGTCAACGCGGACACTGGTCGGTATGATAAAAACATCATGATGGTCTTCATGGCACAGTAAGTTTTCATCAGTTCATTTAATCCGTTTATTTGCATTATCTACTGTTAGACGAGAGCCAGATTTGCGACTCAAGGCCTTGTTCAAGCGCGAGAGTGTACATGCAACCTATTTGAGAGGAGATGCGACTTCGCCCAAAGATTTAAAACGAGCTAAAGTGAGTGAATCCGCAAACGTGTATTGGTTCGTGTATGTCTGTGTCGGTCTTCTAAGTCGCAATACTAAAACCAACTCCACCCTGTGTCACTTAACAAGTCAATTGAAACCTTAAATTTCTTATCGTTATGCATTAACAAACGTTTGCTGTCATATGAAGTCACATTTCGGATGCATATTGTTAGGTTTCCCATACCCAGACAAAAGTACCCGAAGTGACCGGGGATTACATATCAGATCGTCTAGCTGATGAGCGGTTTTAAGCTCACAATAAATGGAATTGCTGGAGAAGTTACATTTGTAATATTACTATATCATTGTAAGCGTGACCCTCTACTACACATGCTAGCCAAACACATGCAATTTGACCTGCATTCCTAGGTAAACTATTTATGTAAAACAGAATTAATTCAAACACGAACTGTTGGCATCAACCGCAGGCATAGCTCATTCATGTGACTGGGAATTCTTCATCCCTCCAATGCCATTCGAGCACAGCATTAATGTACCTGTTAGCTGATAGTCCAGGTTAAAGCCATGCGCAAAGACTAATATATCGATCTATCGGTGAACCGAATGTGTGTTCAGTGCTGGGTGTTGAGTGTCAACCTGAATGAAAGCGGTCATATCGATCGTGTGATCTGCTGCGAGCATTAAAAATTGCTGAGTGCTTGGAAACTCAGAAAGGAATGACTGTACTGTAACCAGCTGGGAATGTGTAAGATATTCTTAGTCATCGCTGTTTCAAAGGCTGTGTCTCTCTTGCAATGCCAGCTTCGGAACAGAAGGTCATGGATGACTGCCAGCTACAGTCGCCGATGGAGAACATTTTACTGAACGACACGTCTTTCTAGTTCTTGTTAACACAAGCTTTCACCCGAAAATTAGTGAATACGTCAACCTCATCGCTGTTTCAAAGGCTGTGTCTCTCTTGCAATGCCAGCTTCGGAACAAAAGGTCATGGATGACTGCCAGCTACAGTCGCCGATGGAGAACATTTTACTGAACGACACGTCTTTCTAGTTCTTGTTAACACAAGCTTTCACCCGAAAATTAGTGAATACGTCAACCTCAAGTTGAACTTCTGTTGTATAGCTCCCAAAAAATATGCTGACTCGTCTATGGTGTATTAATGTGCTTGGTAGAAATCGAATTCTCCTCCTCGTAACAAGTAAAACGGAAAATCTTGGTCCGGAGAATAACACGACTGTCTACGGCAATTGCACCCAAGTCAAACCAGGAGACGGGTGCAGAAAGCAATTTTGTTCAATTCCAAAACCGTGTGCAACAAGGAGGAGATTATAGGGTATTTATATGGTGCGTAACGACTTACAGACATTCTCGAAACAGAAGGTCGAAGGATAGTTACCGAAAATAGTAGTTAAGGTCATTAAGCCACAAATGAGAATGGCGGGTAAAGAAATAGCGAAGGTTTTCTCTCAACTGTTCGGGACATTTTAGCTCATTCCGACTGGGTAAAATTGATTTCTCGAGTAAGGAGGCGATTTTGGACGGAAAAATTGGATTCTCTAACTACTTCCTGCTCCGGTTTACCTCTGCAAGCCTCCAGTCACCCAATCAAGGACGTAGAACATACATACGTGCGCTTTTATTCAGATAGTGCGAGTTTTACGGATTAGGTTGGAAGTGCATATCTCCAAAGCTGTCGCGTGGGCTAACAACGCTGGACTCATTTGGACGAGATATACCGTTGTATGGCGTTCACGTTGTACGAAAATGCATGCTTTGTACAGTCTAGTGCATTGTTTGGAGATTTCACAATCCGGGACTGTTACCTTATTGAAGCGGCCCCACTGCAGTATCGCGGTCGATTGGACGACTTGATTCTCAAACAGAGAAATGGGTAAGATAAACATAAAAATGATTATCGGGAACGAGACAAAAAGCTATCCAGACTCTCACTATATACAAACATAATATAACCATCACGGAATAGATCGAATCAGACCCAACGACAATATATGACAGTCGTGGCATCTGAAAGAGTTTAGTTTTGAGAGATCAGCAAACAAACAAGGAAACGTAGCTTAAGTAGAATAGAAACATATAGACCCTCGATTACAAAGCTGCAATCCGATTGACTAATTGGAACGATACAGAACCAGTTATCAGCCGGTGAACCTACCTGAAGCAATGTGAGCCGAAATGTTCCAGGTTTACTTCAACCACCTCATAATCAATTACGTCTGTAGGTTTACACCAGTTTTGTTGAACCATTCACTTTGCCTGCATCGTTCAGAGATGTGCTTTCTGTGCCAAAGATTGCACTGATGTTGAATCATTTAATGGCTGCCTTCCTGATGGCGCTACCTCACTTAACAGAATCATTTAAACAGACTCAACGATTACACTGTGAGCGAAAAGTTACCGCACTAACTGACTTTCGGAAGAGTAAACTGAGCATGATATCATGGTACCCTATCACTCACAGTAAGCCAGAGGTTTCGAGTCGCCTCTCCAGAATGAAGTGACTGCATCATGAAAAATGATTGTTACTTACTTTTGAAAAAGTGTTTCTTTTTGTGCACATTAACACGTCACATGATAAATGTCGTGCTTGTTAGAATCACTTCCATATAGATAACATAAACTTCCAGGAAGCTTGTGCGGTTGCATGTTTTACGATAGCTACCCACTGAAGCAACGGTTTATCTGAAGAGTACGGTGTGAATACATACGAGTGAAATGGTTTTTCGTTTACTCATCCCCAATATGTCGAGGGGTGGAACAAACTCGTCCAGTTGTGTTGCACTTTCGCGCGTTCTGTTGCCAAGTTTGCGGAATGTACCCTTCGCCAGGAGCAAAATAAGGTTTTCCGTTCTATGAAGCATTCGTTCTCTGCTGTGAAAATTGTCCGATTAAACTGAGATCCCGTGATCTGAAAAATTATGACAAAGACGCCGTGTTATCAGTTTGCAGCAACGGAAAAAGTCAATGAGAATGAGCTTTGTGTTTTCGATATTGCATAAAATTACTTGGCCGCAAGTTGCAGAATTGATTGGGGAAGGTGTTAGCTGAGTCTTCTGCTTTTACTTATCACGAAGAACACCATTCTACCAGGCAACCTTGAAAGTGAAACATCTTCCTCAGCCACTGTGATACGGTCTTGTCACAACGTTCAATAACTGTTCTAAGATGCACATCATTGGACCTAATTCCCTACTCGATTGATGTAACTCGAAGCCATGCCTGGGATCCTGCTCCACTGTGTTCTTGATAAGTGAACAAATACATGGATCTCCCCGTTCAAATAAATCCGTATTACAACTGTTTGCGTTCGTTTGAGACTAATGGGAAGTAGGGCAAGAAACTTCGCCTCTTTGACGACTTCAAAAGCTAGTTTTTGGTCACATCGAATCAGATTAACCGAATGCCACACACCCAAACTATTTGACAGTATGGTAAGGTCGTTGAGGTAATCGCCTGTAAAGAATATAAGTGAACGACCGTGTGCCTTATTTAGAGTAACCACTATCGAACTGTTAGAATGTCCGATGTTTGTTTGGGAGTGTAAGTACTGGCTTGTGGTTAAAACACTGTCAGCTACATATATAGTTTCGTTGTTAGTCTTTTTCCACATTCTGCAACACTCGTCGATACAGTATGGAAAAGATTTCAGCTCACTGGGAAAGACTTCGAAACCAACCTCAGTTAACTGAAGTATCCTGAGCACTATAATTAAAATGGCAAAACCGACAAACACCACGATGACCTATTTGAAAACGGCAAAACTGAACTATTCCTTGTCAAATAACTGATATTAGTGACTTATCACACCTTCATTTGGTTGCTCGGTCGCCTGAACTTTTGGAACTTATGAGAAGATTGTTCTCACAAAAACTCTCTAAGAAGCGTTGAGTTATTGTCATCGGTTCGCAACTTGAAAGACCCAAAATTTTAAAACGAGTTCTTATGACTCCTCTCTATTCTAAATGAATAAACCTCCTAAAAAGATAAGAAAATAGTGAATATGTAGAGCAACTACTGGTGAATTTACGGTCAAATTTAAGCAATGTAACATACTGTTCCACTTCTTCCTCATTTAGGATCTGTTTTCCCCACCCCGCCCTACTAATTCTAATGCAAACACTAATCTTCAGCTAACCTGACTTTGGTCAGAGTCAAATCCTTCAAGATTAGCCGTTTTTATCACAAAGTAACTTCCACAACAGAATCATTGAACATAGTCCGGTTTTTTGAAGCATCAACTACAGTTTTTGCAGTCGATGAGTCAACCATATCGTGATTTCTATAGAGGTTTTTGCTAATAATTGCCCGTCATCAGTCAACTGATTAAAATTACGCGACGGAACGGTCACCGAATTGGCTACCGAGTGCAATTTCTCCCCAAGTAATTGGTTTGGAGTGACAACGACAAACTGTACCCTGATGTCAGTCGGCTGATATAACTGTACCAAGCTCACTTATTACAGCACCATTGAAAATCTGCTGTTTTTCTATTGGACGACTTATTTAATTGTTCACGTAAAGCGTGTCAAGTGTGAGGACGATGGAGTGTGTGCAAACGCACTCTAACGAGGTTTGAGAACCAGGCCTGGGGTGTTATGCCAAGGGTACTGACAAGCCGGACATGGTAGTG
>JTDE01003776.1:3972-15422 GCA_014338405.1 Paragonimus skrjabini miyazakii | reverse complement strand
TCTAAAACCGCAACCTAGGACATCGTTGGTTCCTACGCATTTCATCCTTCTGTTTCATGTGAACAGTAATTGGGCCATACACCTTTCTTAAGGTGATCTCATTGGTTGAATGTGAAATCCCCAGCGCACAGTAAAACTTTCTGGATACAATATTGTGAATGAACTAGCCACTTACCGTTAAGCAACATCAGTGGTGCCTGTCTGTTATGAAACTATAAGAGAGGCAGTTTTGGCAGACAATATGTGGGGATCCAAATAACATATTAGCCCATTGTAACCTGATAGGATCATCAGACTATGTCTCTGCATCTGGTAACAGTCATTTTTCTTCTATAATTAGGTACGATTGGCCGAGGCAGTAATCATCTTGGCCGATTGCAAAAGTGCCGATCCAGCCAAAGATGACTGGGAAAACATCATGCGCGTCGTTTCGGTGAAAAATCTGCATCCTAAATGTCGGATTCTGTGCGCTTTGACATTGATGGAGAACAAAGTGAGTGGTCTACGAAATTGTCATAGAAACGTCTGTGTGTAGTTTGGGCGATCTGTTATGTGCAGCGTATCAGTTTGGTTATCACTCCTGTTTTTTTTTTTCTACTGCTTGATAGCATTCTTTAAAGGCACTCTGTTAGAGATATGAATCAGATGCATGACAAATAGTCACTGCAAAGCTGTTCGTAAGTGTTTACAGTTTCTATGGTTCATTCAATTCAAAGCCTAGCCATCAAAACAATCAATTGTCGATGGATCTTGGGAAATAAAACCAACGACTAGATAATTATAAAATCATTTGGCTGACTTGACTTAGATGTGGAACAGTTGTGAAAAAGCTGGGCTTTTGCTACATTTGAAACATCAGCACACACCTTTATGACGTATGTGTTCTACCAATTAAGCTGCGATGACACTCTGAGAGAGCAGACACCAAAAGGCATTCATAAAGCAAATTGATAGTTTGAACAACTGCTTCGACACTAACCATACGAAATTCTTAGGCGATACTTCAGAGGTCCATTTATTGAAACTGTAGAGAGTAGGCTCATCACATAAACAATACTTTCAGCGGTGCTCTAAATTGATCAACCGTCATGCGTTCGAATCAAACAAGCACAACGAAAGTGGTGCGTAGAGTTACCATTGACAACTTACAGATCGATGATATAAGTAATTATTTGAGGATGTATTTTCATTGACTGATTTGATGAATTGACTATGCCAGATGGAAACCAGGGTGTGACACCTTAGTTTTGTACATTGTAAGAATATCTGGTGCTATTAGTTGGATCACAAACACAGTTATTGCATTGTGTTTGTCGTTATCCTTTCGAGGAGGTTAGTGTTTGAAATGAGCATTGCATAGTTCCAATTTTGATCTTGAATAGTTATTCAACTCAAGTCGTTAGTACGCTTTATACGCCCCAAAAGATAAATTTTCAGTGACTCAGTAAGCCTGAGTCACATGGCATTGATAAGTACAATAGAACACATGAAAAACTTGGCGAACAGACAGTCGTTTTTGATTAGAAGAAACCACTGTTCCATCTTCGTGGTTACTTAAAGAACGGGAGCGCTGGATTTCTGTAGATGTCAAGTACGCAAATGGAAGCCAATTGGTAAGCTTGAATCATACAATAACATAGACCATACCAAATCCATAGAAAAATAGTGAATGATCGTAATCAGCTCAACTATTGGTTCAGCTTCATGGTTGGCTACTGAGTAAAAAAAGCTGTTTTTCATATAGACTAAACATCACTCACAATTGATCACAGCTGTCGCGTTCACATAGACTTTCCAGTCGGCCTCTTTCGATCAATTGTTGGTGATGTTCAATCTGTATGGAAACGAAAATTCCCTACTATTCATCAGTAATTGAATAGTTTTTGTTCGATTAAGACTGGATGAGAAGTAATGGAAAAGGAGAATGACCAAGGGTATGTGTTTGTGCAAATAACTGACTGTATTGTTGTTGCGGATTATCAAACCAGAGATGCGAGTATTTCAAAGCTCGGTGGAATACCTCTACTCGGAGGTAATTACGTCCAAAAACCCACAGCGAGCGGATTGGGGACAGCATGGGTGACGGGACGAGCCATGGCCGAACGAGATCGGACCAATGGACGAGACATGGCAAGCAAAATGACATGGATGACCAGATCGGGGGCGCAATTGTTCCAACACCCGGAGGAGTATTTCGACGTGGTCGTGAATTACGGTGAAAGCCCACAGTGGATAGATTGCGGACAACACGGTCAGAGGGACGAACCATCGCCCAACGAGATCGGACCAACGGAAGAGGAGTGGCAGGCCGAAACGCCCCGATAGCATATGTCGATCACACGCACACACTGAGCAGAAGTGCACATGACGTGAGCGGAAACCGGACGTGTGTTGTGGACCGGAATTGTGATTCATAAACGCGAGCGCACGCGTAGCATGGCGAACAGTGAATTGGACAATAAAGATTATGATTTCTTAGACCCCTTTTCGCTACATTGTGATCTAGTGGAAGATGTAAAAATACTTTTGAAAGGATCTGAATAATGAGGGTAATTTGATTGCCGTATCCCAGTATGTGGGCACACATACCTTGATAAATAGTTTAGGTAGTTAGATATCAAACGATCCTACAAATATGAGCATTCTGACTAAGATCAATGAACCGTGAATATGAGGTTACCATCTGGCATTGTTGCTCAAAATAACCCTTAGATTCTTAGGCAGAAGAAATTCAATGGTTGCCGCTTTTCATTTATATGACGGAGTTGGCAGCCATCGGCCAGATTCATGAGAATGATTCTGTTTATTCTCTTATCAGAATGGTTTGGCAAGATGAACAGTATTCGAACAAGGTTTTAATTGTGAATTTGATTATGGTTATTCAGTCAGGCCAATTGTGAGGCTACGAGAGGGGGTGATATCACGCATGAGGACAGGAGTGTACATTTCGTTCTTTGTGTTGAATTAGGTTAGCCAAAATGCTTATCCGAGTGCAAATACTGTTATCAACTGTAAGTGATGGTAAACTTGTTACAGTCTACATCCACAAACTTCTGCTAATAAACCAATTAGAGTAAATAATGTTTACTTGGACTTCCACTCGCGCAGGAAGTAGTTTTCCGAAAAATTTTAGTACAACAAATATGTGTTAAATAAGGCAAATTTTGGTCGTTCATTTTTAGGTGTTCTTGCTATACGTGCTGTCTTCTAGAGTTCGGTAATTTTATTGTGTTTGAAACGGTAGCCTATTTTAAACCTCAGACAAAATCTGCTCACCTCTTAATAGTGACTGAAAATTAACTGTCAGATCCGTCTGCGCTGTTGAACTTTATTTGACTAAAAGCTTCATTTACAGTTGAGCTATGAATAAACATTGATGCTTCACTGGTACAGGAGAATCACGCAGAGGCTGAACGGGAAGTATCTGTTACTTTGTTGAAGTTATAGTTGAGCTCTTTGAAATCAGCATCAAGGTTCCTAGTGGGTGAGTTTAATCCACCTGACTTTTTCATGATTTTCAAGGTCTCGTGACAGCTTTTGTAACTCAGTATTATAGGAATTTGTATAGAATTCAAACAACTTACTTTCCATCTAACGGAATCTGAACTGACCCTCACTACTATATATTCTTTTGTTTTAAAAGCCTTCTTTTTTGACAATTCTCTTGAGGCACAAGGAAGGATATTTGTCGACACAAACGGATTATCTCTTGAAGGAAGTAAATATCAAAGCAGAAATCAACGTAGCCAGTCAACTAAACTGTTAGGGCGCCCCACCCTGTGACCGTCCCAGGGGCGCCTCCGTCGTGAGAGCGAAGGAAAAAATCATTCGACTCAGTCCGAACTAGCAGAACTGTTCAAAATCGGTTGAGACTTTTTTTATACCGCTATACACATGTGTGGTCCTAACTGTTTCTCATGATGGGGTGGGGATGTGTGTTCATGACGTGCCCCATAAATAACTTGTACTTGTCGACCTACATCGCACACGTTTTGTAGCGGAACAAAGCTTCTTACTTTGAACGCGTCTTTTGGCTTGCCCTGGGAGTGATTACGGGAACAGTCGCGGTACTATTCGGGACCGAGATTTTCGTGTGAATTATTACCGGGACGAGAATCCGATTTTATCGAGCGTACCACTATACCGAGATCGAACCAGTGTACCGTTTAGGAGGGTTTACAACATAAACACAATAGGCAAACGAATCATCTTGAACAAGTAATCTCAATTGAAATAAGGACAGTACTCCCATCAGTCTTAATGTAACTGTCGGAAGGAGACTGTTGACATTTAACTCCGTAACCTCCACGATTACTGAGCCGGTGACGCACATCACTGTAAATACTGAGAGAGCGTTTCATCAAGGATTGCTTTTGAAGTCTGCACAAGTCCGAAAGCAATACTAGAATATCAGAGTACACAACTCTTTGGCAAGTACAAATAGCACTATAAAACGAGCGTAAAGTAACACAAGCAGTGTCTATCCCTAATCGTTCGTCAAAATAATTTGACAGTTTTGAAAGAGAACAATGAGAACGTTTCTAAATAACTTCGATATATCGTCTGTTATGACCCGCTGGTCAATGATAATCAGAATTGTCTAGCGCACGACTATACGAATCACGGAACGTAGCACAAAGCTTAACAATACCCGAAAACCCCAGAATAACACAGAATACCTTGACCTTCAGTCCAGAATGTATTTGCTCTCAAACCAAAGATAACTTAGCAGACCAGCGTCTGCATATATATAGTCTTTAAGAATTCCACCTGAATTGATGCATTAAAAGTGGGATGAGCCAATCAGAGACGCAGGAGAAACGTGCGACACAATTAAGTTTTGACACGTTTTGGCGCGAAAAAAAAATGAAATTCAAAATCCCGGTTTATTTTTCGAAAATATCTCGAAAAAGAAATCATTTTCAGGGAAAATAGACTTTTCTCAACACCGTCCTTTTTTATCTATGCAGCTTATGTTGTGGACATTATTGTTCTCGGTTATGAAAATTCAGTAAATTTACCCACAACTTCCCTGCATATAAGCGTATTCATATGATTACGTTGTGCATTAAGAGTATCAGCCCGTTGACTACCCCTTCGTGCACTACCTATCAAACACTCAACTAATAAACCTGAGATGAGGGGCAGTCACATGATAACTTGGCTTGAGGAACTGAGAGAGGCTGTTAGTAGATTAGGAAGTGCGTAATAATCTCCTTTTTCGGAACCGAAAGTTTGCAATCTGCTAACCTATAGGTGGATGGAGAGAAGGGTTAGAGAGTAATCTGATTCGTTTACATGAATACTGTGATTTTCTGTCTAGTTCGTTCGAGATATTTATATACATAAAGTGAAGTGGGAGTAACAAAAGCTGTTGGAATGTTCATTTGGAAGTAATACCCACATCTCATTTGTAATTTGGTTTCTTATTCGTAATGATATGTTACATTCAAGGTGATACACACGTCCCCTTTGTTTGCCTGGGCTCAGCTTGACAGACGTTTCATGTTTGGTTCCTTTCTTCCACTGTTCTTTGCCTACACAATTAGAGTTATGGTTTATTTTTTTACTAATCTATATTGTTAACTTCTTTCCTACTAAATTCCCATAATTTTGTGACAATAAAACGTCAGTGTCAATTCCGATTGTACGTTGTCACTATCAAAATTATGTCAACAACAGTTGTTTGAGCTACAACTAACTGGAGACCAATTAGTGGGATTTGGTTAACACATACAATCCCGTCAAGCTGTTTTTGAATGTTTTTTTGTTACTGCTACCAGGGTGCAGTTTGTCTGTCTTATACGTAACTTGTCCTTGATTGTCTTAGAATGTTTGTTTCCACTTGTTATCAGCAACCCAATGCATGGTATTCAGAGCTGAATGTTTTCATAATATTCATCCTTAAGCAATTACCATCGGAATAGTTGGGAGTTACTTTAGGTCTGAACATGTACTGTCACTTCACATCAGTGATTTTCTAATGAAAATCGGAAGATTCATTTTTTTCTGCTGCTCACTTGGAAGCACTTTCTAACGCTTGTTGTGTAATTACAAATTTTACTAATGTCTGCATACTCCTCCATTGATTGCAATGTCCTTCTGTAGCTTTTTTGATGTTTCAAAGAAAAGCTACGGACTACCAAACAGATCCAAGATGTTTCCAGCTCGATTTAGGAACAATACACTCCCATACTTTATCAGTCATTGTGGAAGCGCATTTGAAGGCATGCAAGAATTTTGTTTTCAAAATCCTTCGGGATTATAATACTACTCTAATCCCGGACAGATTCTAACTTTGTACAATTCTGTAACAAGATCCACGCACAACCTATACACACTCGGATGCAAAGTTACACTTCTTCAGTAATTCCTTACCTTGTCAAAAGTTCACTGTATAGTAAACTTAGTTTTTCATTGCCCCCAACAGGGTCAAGTGTATCACTTGCAACAACCCTGTTGTTATTTTTTTATGCATTATTCTATTCAACATTTACTGGCTCCGTTTTAATTTCAATCGATCTGATACACCAAACATGTGATGGATTTGATTATTGGAATGCTACCTTTCTGAATGTATAAGGCTATTTCTTGAACTGGCTTGACATGAAAATATTTGTGATGTTATGGTATGAAATGACATCCTCTCGGTGAGTATTGACAATGAGTGTCAAGTTTAAAATTCTGACCACTGTAAAACCAGTGCAGACTATACTGCAGTGGGGTGTACGTGGTTTTCATTCTAATAGTTTTGAAGAGTTCGGCGTGATTGCACAATGAAACTTTCATTGAAACTTGTGAGTCAGACAATTACATAGTTGTTACCTGAAATGCATTCCAAAAAGTGGACTACCAACATTTTTTTCGCAACAGTTCTAGCCGAAAACGCTAGTCTACAATTTCATTCTCCTTTGATTTTGACCACGATGTGTTACAGGCACTGATGTCCAACATCCCGGGTTGGCGAGAGGAATGGACCGACCAGTTTGACCGTACCATATGTATCTCACAACTGAAACTCGGTTTGATGTCCCTCAGTTGCTTGACACAAGGGGTTTCCGCGTTGCTCACCAACCTTGTAGTTCGAGTGACGGTACCGACAAACCAGAACGAGGTCAGTTTATGTTAGTGACCTTCCAGAGCTCCTCCAATAAATGGAAGTCATTTTTAACTAGGTGTGTAAAGTTTGAAAAGAGTTCTTATAAGCCCCGTCCATGAAGTTTAACGGTTTTTCTCATTGATCTGTTTACTTTATTTGAAAGGAACTTCCAACGTGGATGAAAAACTATTTTAGAGGCACGCAGTACGGTCTGTTTACTGTTCGTTTTTCGCCAACTTTTGACGGTTTGGTATTTCAGCAAGTTGTCAGGTAAGGATCACATTGTTGATTGAGTGATTGACTTTTTTGACAGATGACATTGAAATGATGATTGAATGTCGTAGCATTGACTTCATAGGATTAAACACAACTCTACTGGTGTGTAATTCAGGATTCCCTTGTAAGCTGCTTAAGTCCGACTAAGGTCAAACCACTTAAAATAATTCTCAGATAAGCATCTGAGTTGAAGTTATGTGCAGAAAACAACCAATTCGTTTCCTTGTAGTATTCAAGTAATCATGCACCACTAAACAATCCGCTGGATATTTTAAATGATATGTCTTTTGGAAATGCTGCTTAGGCGTTTTCAGACGTTTCTACAGCTTAAATATTCATTGGTTGCTCTCTGTTGAAGTGGGACTGGTGTCTGATAATGCTTTTGCTCACTCTTTCTCATATAAGCATTCATATTGATCACATCGTTTTCTTCTCTGATGCATTACTTTCAAATTACACTATATACTGTCTATTCAAACCCATCAAACCCTCGTATGACAAATCGTTGTGGGGTCACGTGAAAGTCGTTCAACTGATCTGAAGCCAACTGTGCCCGTAGACGAGTGCAGTAGACTGACTGAATCGGCAAACTACAATCCAGTTTCGTGACAGTAAACCATGACATTTAATATCCGAAAAGCCAAAGTTTTCACAGTGTTCATCACGATAACTTAGTAAAGTTAGCGAATAACAGTGTCTACCGGAACAAAGATGACCAACTTCTATGTCGGTAGGCTAGCGTAGACCTCATTGCTGAGTAGGACATGAAAACAGTTCCTTTGAAAACACAATATATTGAACCATCTCTAACAGCATTGATTAGTTGCATATAGTCTAATGCATACACCATGAAGTACTTCCTTGGTTCGCACTAGACAGAGATCATATTATCACTCATCGTGAATGTAGAAGTCAGTGAACAGAGTTAATGATTAATCGAACACCACACAAATACTTGACGACTGAGACAACCACTGTGTACAAATGAGTGGTTTTGTTTTTGATGGAGCACTTTTCTGGATGAAGTGTATGCTGCAGTCATAGAGGTCACGATCTCTCAAACTAGTCGAGGGATGACGTCCGAGGTAAAATGTGGAGCATTTTCATGAAATCCGTTACCTGGCGGTTTATATATGCATACATTACAAGTAACTGCCTAAAAGTCTCGACAGTATATTTTATCAGTAAAGTAGTATACCATTCCTTTCATTTCAAGTGAGACAATTTGGGTTATGGTCTCCAGCACGGGTACTTATTTACAGAGAGATTCAACCGATTCCCATGACTTGTTGCACCAGCTTCTCCACTTTGCTTGAACATTTGTACCAAAGTAAGAACACGCGACCGAGAACGGCATGCTATTAAGGATTGGGGATTAACAGATAGTTGATAGTGCATAGTCAATAACATTTTTCAAGCAAAAACAAGACCATCTTATACGAAGCGTATCCAGTAGCTAAACACCATTCCAGTGTAATGGCCGCTTCAGCTTTTTCCATAGTAATTGGTCCTTCACAATAAATATGATGGTCCGCATGACCCCGGAAGAAAAGTCCACTGCTCTATGTCCTAGAAACCCCAGTAACGATTCTACATCTCGCCTCGTATCATTCTATGATCTTTGACAGGTAGTTTCGGAATGAACTCGCACCATACGTGAATGGTCTGGAGTTTTTTCGTCATGTCGAAACTCAATCCTGAATGCAAATCCCGAGTTGCACCAACGTTTGAAATGCATATTATCATAACAGATGTGAATTTGAGTGGCCTGAACTAAACCGCTATTTGGTCTTTCAGTAGTACTTGTCTCAACTGTGACTTTACTTATGAAAATATATCACCTTTTGATTCACATTCTGGGCGTGCCCATCAAGAAGTATGCGACTCCAAAGTGGTCGAGTGATTGCAGACACGAGGGTTTTTGCGCATAAATTGTATTTAAATTATACCTCATAGCATATATGGCGAAGTAAGTATATGAATCTTGGACAAACGCCAGGACTAGAAAGTTTCACATTGCTTTCTATAGATGGAGTCCGATTTTTACAAGAAAGTATCTCACAACACACGTGAAATACTAGTAGTTTTTCACACAGTTTTTCATTTAACTAACCGCACGCCTAACTAGGTCATAAAGTCAAGTTGGTACTTCCCTTACAGAATGAGTAGAGAAACAGCAGCTTGATGCGTTGCTCCTTTGATAGGGGGACCTTGTTGTCTTTGCTTGATTAGTAAAATCAGTAGCCTACATTGTTACGTTTAAACTATACCTATTCCAGTTCGAGATGTATTGATATCACTTTCGCGTGACTTGATGTCAACTTAAGATGTCCCAAGGGGGTTACCTGGGTTTCAGTGACGAACAGGGTTGCATGGCTGATGCGTATATGAGTAGGCTAAAAATCACACAGGAATTGATGAGCTCTTACAGAATGCGAGTACACGGTGCCGCCAGATGCAGAGAGTAAATAATGTTAGCTCTATTGGACTCAGTTGCCTCGGACATCTTGAATTGACATCAAGACATGCGAAAGTGATATCATGACATCCCAAACTGGAAAAAGTATAGAAGATGTGATCTTTCAACATTAAAGCGATGACAATGTGACTGGTTGGACCCGATGGCTAATCAGGTTCATTAACTTTCATATTTTCATACCTCGTCGCAAGATAGAGAAGCTTATGGAACGCGGCCCACTTAGCCGAATTGGCGTCAGTAGGACCGATGGATGTTATATCGGTTGTTTAAGTGTCGGCTGAAGCGATGTGTGGGTGGGTGCTAGCCGTGGATTTGATTTCCACTGCGGAAAGAGAATACCGAGTATGACATGTGTATCAGTGCCGATGAATTTGTCATCTCTTATAATTGGAAAGATTAGTCCAATAAGACTGCATAATTCAAGTGTTCCGTGTGACACGCTGTCGGTTGGTCTGTCGCGTCAGTTATCTTTACCGATCACTCGACATTATTCTTACGTTGTGGTCTGCGGTTGGTATTCATCAGAACCCGACAGCCGTACCGCATTCAATTGACAAATAGTACTTACAAGTTGACTGACGTGTGAGAAATATGGTCGCTAAAGGAAGTAGCCTGTTTGCTTACTCGTACGTTCACAGACAACACGGTGTTACTTCGATGAAGTCAGATTGGGCCGGATAAATGTGGTTGACACAGCGAATTAAACTGCACCGATCTGTCATTAGTTGGAATACTGTGTGTACCGTGTTTAGGAAATATACCGTATTCAATGTAGCTTGTTTACGTGATTTCAATGACAACTGAGCTGGTTCATTCTTGACGAGGATGAACACCTTCGACGAATACTACATGTTTTGTTTTTGTTCAATGTTTTTTTGCTAGAGACGGTCACAAAACGGAACACATCATTTCAAAAGGTCATATTTACTATGGACAGTGATTTGGAGTTTTTAACCATAGTTCATATTCTGTGTTTATTTACACATATTAATGGTAGGCTGTTTACACTGATTTTTTATTCTTCAAACACCATTGAATTGCGATTTGAAATATTTAAAGTGTGACTTGGTAGGATATATTTCAGATAATCATAAATTGTTTGATTTTGTTTAAACTTTGCACCTGATGCTTGTTCACATGACTACGTTAAACCGAAAGCCGACTAAAATACACACGAAATGATTGTGTACAATACATGTAGATGAATGTGTCATGTTGCGGCCGGTCAGCGATTGAAAAGGGCACTCGACGGACCCGTGTTCTAGAGAAAAGGACTTTATGGTTGCCGACTTGAAGCATGTTCAGACAACTATATTTATTAAATATTTTAAAATGAGAATGTCGATAGGAAAGTGTTGGTCGTGAAATATTTTTGCTCTAAACCATGATATTCTTCTCGGTATGTTTTTATTAGTCGGTTTGGTGCAATGTAGTGCATGAAGGGTCACTGAGATTCAGTGGGGTGATAAAAGCATAAATCAGAGTTACACTGAGTTTCAGTTGCATAAACAAGAATTTGAAACAACCATTTCCCGTTGAAAATTTGAATACAGCAGACAAAAGACTGACATTACATGATTTATGCTCGAGCAGATT
>JTDE01003775.1:32051-69153 GCA_014338405.1 Paragonimus skrjabini miyazakii | reverse complement strand
CCAACACCTCGGAGTTGGCCATGTGTTTGCTGAGTCAGGATTCAAACAAGTGTCAGCCTGGTTGGGCGGCGTTCCCAACTGCAGTAGCTAAAACACTGTTATCCTAGTGAATGTAGCCTACAATGGTAGAGATGGCGCAGATTCCTAATATACTTACAAGTAAAACTGCGATACCTGCGTCAACACACTAACTTTGATGCTAGTGGTTTGTAGTAAATTTACATTCACAAGGTAATGTGGGCCAGGGCGGTGGTACTGGCAAGGCAACTCTCACGCCGCGGGGAGTTTAGGATTTTGGGGACGTCGAAGGTGATCTCACTACATAACTTACATACTCAGTTATTTATTCAATTGGTGCTCAGGTTTTGTATGCCATATCTGTGGGCAGTACGCATTAGGGAAACTCACTTTCGAAACGATTGCATGAGGTTTTAATGACAGAGAAGTGGCAATAACAATGTTTTGTTGTCTATGTATCTTAGAAACAAACTGTGATAATTACGATTACTGTCCGAAAGTTTGTGCAGAATCCGTGAACACTACTTAGTTAAAAGGCCAATAAAGATTAAGCAGGCTGTCTGTCTGCGAGTAGTGGAGCCTCCTGATTCGCGGCTGTGTTGTTCATCAACCTGCTGTCAACGAGACCATATTTGAGCCGACTGTCTATCTAGCGCTGCTCAGTCGCGCTGACCTGATGAATGAGCCGAACATTTTCTGAAACAATTCAGCTGGTCTAGACCGTAATATTTGGCTGAAGGTGCCCGAACAGTCAGTTATTGCATCCCAAACAGCCCTCCGTCAGCAGTCGAATTGGATGTGTAACTGGGACTGCTAAAGCGTAGTAAAAGCCCAGGCCCATAATTCCCCCTATCTTTGCTTTCGAGATTGACGGAGTTCTTCGGCGCGGTTTGGGAAACTGAAGCGATATCATTGGATTGGTACTCATCAAGTTATCCTTTTGAGATATAGGTGTCTCCGTCACTTCCAAATTGCCCGCTGGATTGACATTACGTCAACTCACAACAACTAGGGAAGGCAGGAAGGATTCCTGTTCAAAGGTGGCGTAACGTTCACACTCTTACACGTTGGTAAGTCTTGTGGCGTTGACACTCGCAAGTAACCAATGGTCGTGGTATTTGTAAATCTGGTAACCATCGATTCGAATTCGTGTGATCTCTGACCCTGTCTTCTTCGTAAAGAAGTTCCCTTGAAATCTGAGGACTTGTTAGGATCTTTTTACCCTCAGCCGACAACCAGGATAGGATTTTGTGGGCAGTCATTCCTGGTGTCCATTGCTTTGAATGGTGTTCTCCAAAGGCGCTTGATCTCATGTATATGGCCGCATTCTAGAATGTACTCTGGAGGAATCGAGCATTGAATCTTTCTTCAATTCTAGGTTAATGAACAAGAATACTCCGGATGGCATAGCCCTACGTATTGTATGATTGTATGATGGCCGTTCTTACTGGCCGGACTGGTTCCTATGATATGTTCTTCACATCCTTAAAGTGCAAGATGCAACTTCAAGACAAACGTTTCACCTGAAACCATAACATTTCACCCGCTTGGGGAGAACTGTCTCGTCAGCTGTACTGTCGCCGAAGGGTCACCGATGGAAATCATCATCATCACCATAGACAGCAATACATTAATGGTTCACACTGATGCTTAATTGCCACACAACCACGAAGAGAGAAAAAACTACAAGAGGAGAGGAAAAAGAAGAGTAGGGGAAGGGACCTAATTACTAAAAATAATTACGTCTATATTCGGACATATAACATCAAGGTGTCTACACTCTGCAAACAAACAATCAAGCTGTAAGTAAAAGTAAGCCGTCATCAGCAAGACAGCTTTCTTACGGGTTTTACTGCCCCGCATCAGTAAATGCTTTCAATTCGCAGACAATTCGGCTACAAAATGACAACATTCACGCCACTGAGCTCGACTAGCCGCCATCTCACCTGACCTCTCTAGCCACCGACTCTATGAGTCGCGAGGGCCCCAGCCCAAGAAACGAACCCCGTCTACAGTGGCCAATCCTTTCTTGAGCAATTTCATTTATCTACCCTGGATCATCATCTGTCCACCTCGCGCCTTACGCTAATCGGCCGCAGCGTCGGCAAACAGTGCTCGGTGTGGCAAACGACTAGCTGGCATCCTTAGTACATGATCCAGCCATCCAAGTCTGTGTAAATGTAATGGTTGAACAAAAAAACCTATTTGACTATCAGTGCCAAACACCCGCTTCCTAACCTCTACGGTGCTCACTTGCTGGTGCCACCCGGTACGAGCAATTGAACGCAGACATCGGTGGTCAAATAAATAAAGGCGGTTCACGTCCTCTACCCTGAGTGTCCATGTGTCGCTGCCGTAGAGTAATACAGCTCTCACTGTTGTCTGATATACGCGGCCCTTAAGCTTCAGATACCTTTCTGTCGCCATAAGTGCCTCAGATTAGTAAACACCGCTGTAGCCTTGGAAATACGCGTCTCTTTCATTTTTCTACACCCCCGCTGATGCAGCTTCTCAGGTATACAAACCGGTCAACAACCTCCATGATTTTATTGTCTAACATTAAATCTACGTAATCACGGCAATCTTGCAGAAGCACTTCGCATTTTGAAGCTGCAAAGCGCATTCCGAAGTAATTTGCAGAACGTGAAATTGCATTTAGCGTTGCTTATGCCGCTTAAAAGTTGTCAAATATCGTCCGCATCATCAAGATCAATCAGTCTTTCACCAGGTGGGAAGTCCACGCTGACATCATTTAAGTGCTGCAGACAGTCCTCCATTATTTCGTCCATGGCGAACTTGAACAAAAATGGTGAAAGGGGACAGCCTTGACGAACGTCGCTCGTGGTGCTGAAACTGTCAAGCAACTAACCGTAAACCCTAACCCGAGCCGAAGTATAGGAATGAAGCGCCAACGGTATGTTCACATACTTGGTTGGTACATCCCTGCGTTTAAGCGACTCAAAAAGTGTAGATCGTAATTTGTTTTGACACACTTTTATTATCTCCGATTTTTTCTAAAATCTTATTACCTGCCGTTCTAACTTGTCAATTTACCGTGTTCCGTGAAGTTTGAAAGGTGACATTTTGACGAACAAATGCACTGTTTGGACCGTTTGATCCCACACCTGGTTTTCATGTAATCAAGCAATTATTTTTCTTGCAGGTGCTCGTATAAAGTATACTTCATTCACACATTGGGCGACCTAATTGTCTAACGATGTTGGCCACTAGTTTACGAAGCGGTGTTTAAATATTTAGGCTGTCCGTTGCTGGTGAAGCTGAATCGCACTAACCTTTCGAAGTAGATATCTTATTGAGTTATAGAGGAGTGGCACCTCCTAGTAACACATCCTAGCAAATAATCATGTACGTCCCAGCAGTTTGTATAACATGCCGGTATAAATCAGAAAAGCGCTGTGCTTATTGTGTATTGTTTATTAGGTACGCCGTGAAGCTATAGAAGGGGAAAACTCACAATCTGAAGACCGCTGTTTATATTGAACTTAAAGCATTCCAATTCAGTTTTGAGTGTTGACTCCCTTTAATTTCAGGAAAACTGCGAAAAACAAGAGGAATGGAATTTCACAACTTGACTACTCTGGGGAGGAAAGGATAGGGGTAATGCTCGGTGCGGCAGTGCCACCTGATATAGAGGACTGAGCGTACATTAACGCGTAGATCGATCATCAATGGGGAAATGGGCATTTCTAACCAGCAGTTGTTCCGAGGACAGGCAATCTCTCGCAATAGGATCGATTTAATGGACCTTGGATTAAACCATGCGGTCCGCTGGGTAACTGAGCGGGGCACATTGTACACGGTTTGTTGACCAACATTGGTTGATGCACTCTTAGAATGAGGTCTAGTCCTTCGGAGGGTCCGAAACATTCTGCGTGAGGTTGTAATGGAAATGGCCTGGTGGTTTGAATGTTTTCTGGGGTGAACTGTTAATCTGACCGTGTGGATCCATCCCGTCTATTTTGTCCATTACGAGCAGCGTCCTTCATCCTTCGTTATGTGCTGCGGCCATGTCGACTCAGTCGTTCTCTAAGTGGGGTTTAATTATCTAGTGTCCAACACATTCCATAGATCCGTTCAAACCGGTAAAGTCCGCCTGATCCATGTGCACCGATAACGCGGTTGGTGGGCATGGATTCTTGAATAGTTTAGAATCAAGTTTTCTCACTATTTTAAGTAAATAATCAGTGCTTCATTTTCCAGGCTACAGCTCTAAATATAACTTTTCGTACCATTACTTAATCAAAAAAGTCTATCTGGGATGTTATAATGTGTTTAGTAGTCAATATGTTGATTATCGAGTATCCAACCGGGGAGACGTATTAATTGGACGTAAGCCAGATCCAACGTCGGTTGTTTCATGTCTCTGTGTCAGGTCACTGCTTGACCGTCGACACACCTCTGACTGATTTCGGATTTCATCAGTAAAGCTTCGCGAGGAAATGATGAAGTGGCATTTGAAGTGCCTGCTCGAGTCAACCAGTCGGATAACGTGACACCACTTTGTATAACGAAACAAAACACATGGATTTAGCGTGCATTCACCATTTTGTAGATAGGTTCAAGCTTTTTGGCCGTTAAATGTTATAGAGGCTGTCCATCGTCATTCTGATCTTTTGAATCCGATTACTGATCGCTTCGCCCACCTCACCATGAGCCCCTTTTTCAATTCTCCAAGTATATAAGGTTATTCAGCAGCTCTAACGTGTCATCATAAAAGTTGTGTCTAGGCACGTACCTCTGTTCTTTCTTGAACAATTATTTCTTGTTTTTGCATATCAAGGACTGGTCCGTACCTCATCATTCATCAAAAGCAATACATCAGTAGTGACCTTGATGCTTAAGTGTTACACAACCATGGAATGAGGAACGTTCTATTTCATAATTGAAAAGGGGTCAGAAATTCTGTCTAATTCACGACAAGCCTTTTGTACCTAAACGGTAAACTGACCACGAAAGGTATAGTGAGGGTATGATGGTATTCGCTTCTTCGCGGTTTTGACTACCGCGCTCCAACAATTGTACTCATTTTACAGACAGCCCAGTCAAGCACACGCCATCTGTACTAGGATGTCTTCGTGCGAGCACTTTTCAAAGAAGGTGGACAGGTGTTAGTAGAGACCCTGACTTTGTTATTTCAACTTGTGTAGACGATAGTTAACATCCCTGTGTTTTGAGGTCGCGTGATACTAGTTCCTAACTTTAAGAAAGGAATCAGGAGATCTTGCGGAAACCGTAGGTGGATTAGCCTGGCACTGTTCATTACCAGGGCCCTGGTCACAAAATATGAAGACCCTGACTACACCACTGAGCAACGTGGGTAGGTGTCGCCTGCCTGGCTGGGGTCCTCGTGATCACTCAAACCGCTGGTTAGAGACGCTATCCGAGATGGCGATGTGTCGCAGTCAATGGCGTACCTGTATCCATTCCATTTCCGCTTCTTCCTCTTAGTCTTTTCTCAATAATTTTCACCCTTCTTAGTAACGTTTTCTTCTAGGATATTTCACGTCACTGTTGAGGTGAGCGGCGGCCCGAGCCACAGTACCTTTTGGTCAGGCTCATGGCTGTTATGATGATGATGATGATGACTTACTGCTGCCCGGAAACCAGATGTCAGGGGAGAGCTGACAGTTTCATCCTGGACGAGGATTTGTTGATAAAATTTCCACTCTACCAAATCCTGGGGCAGCGTCACACGTACCTCCGACCAACAGTTGCCTTTTTTCTTAACTATAAAGGTGCGTTTGTTTCAGTGGATAGTTCTACACTTTTAGGATCATTTAGACGCAGGGATGCGCAGAACAATACTGTCACATAGTTATGTTCAGGTTAAGACCAACAACGGTGTACATCAAAGCTGTCCGGTTTCATCATTTCTGTTTAATTCTGTCCTAGGCGAAATAATGGAAGACTGTCTGTGGCACTCACAAGACTTGGACCTGGGCCTTCCATCTGGTGTAGGATTAATCTTGCTTGTACTGTGGACAACATGCTGTTCTTTGACAATTTCTAAGCAATATAAGCTATGCTAGACTCGATTTCACGCTCTGCTAAATACTTCAGAGTGCGCTTTTCAGTCATAAAATGTGGGGTGCTTTTTTGTGATTACGTAGACTTAATGTTGTATCATCAAGTCGTGGAGGTTTTTGACAGGTTTGTATACTTTGGGAGCTGCAATAGCGTCGGCCGTGGTATAGGGAGTGAACCGGAAGCTCGGGTCTCCAAGGCTAGGACGGTATTCCTCATCATCATACACAGCAATACATCAGTTCTCACTTATGCTTAACTGCCACACAACCACGAAGAAAAAAGCAAACCCTGTACAGGAAGTGAGGAGTAAAAAGAAAAAGAGTGGAAGAGACCTGAATACTAAATGTAGCTACGTCTACATTCAGCCATCCACCATCAAGGTGCCTACACCTTGCAGACAAACCGAGCTATCAGTGAAACTAGGGCGCCATCAACAAAACAGCTTCACGGTTTTCACCATCTCACGTGATTAAGTGCACTTACTTCACGAACAGCTTGACCAAACAACAACAACATCTACGCCACTAGACCCAAGTAGCCGCCAATCTGGGACATCCCTGGCGTCGTAAAGACATCTCCAAGACATGAAGGTCACGCATGTAAGCCGACCGTGAGGGCTGTATTATTTTACGACGGAAACTCAACCGCTCAGGGTAGATGACATGAACCATCTTCAGCTGTTTGACCATCAGTATCTGCGTTCGGTCGGTCGAGTCGAGTGACACCAACAAGTAAGCACCGTAGAGGTTAGGAAGTGGGTATTTGGTAATGGTTGTTCAGTCTTCAGGTTTGCCCAAACACAGTCGGTTAGGCCATGTACTAAGAATTCCAGGTAGTCGCCGAGCACTACCGATGATGCGGTCGACTGGCGTAAGGTGCGAGGCGGTCAGATATTGATCTGGCGCAGAGAAATGGAATAGTTCACCAAGGGGCTGGCTACCGTAGATCAGGTTGGTCTCCCGCGCTGAGGACCTCGCGACTCACAGAATCGGTTGCTGAAGACCTTAGGTGAGATCGGGTTCACTGACGTGAATGTTGCCGTTGTTTGGCCGAGTTGTCTGTGAATTAGGTGCGCTTGATGCGGGACAATGAAGGCCGTAAGGAAGCTGTCTTGTTGAGGCCTCCTTAGTTTCACTTATAGCCCGGTTATTTGTTTTTGAAATGTAGACACCTTGATGTTTAAAGTTTTTGTGTAGACGTAGTTTACAGAGGTGGAGCGGTTAACAGTAATTAGCTCCCTTCCTCTTCTTTTTTCTTAACTGGGACTTGTTTTTCTTCATGATTGTATGGCTGCTATGTATCACTGAGCATCACTCTTGTGTTATTGTCTGCACTAGTGATCATGTTTGGACACGTTCCACCTTTTTTGATCGTCCGACCAAGTGTTGCTCACCCGTTTTTCACATGCTTTTAATCAGCTTACGCTTTAACTTCCACTCGTAGATATTCATTATGTACACTGGACAAATGATGGCGATATTACGATTGAATTGGTTCATGACCCTCGTACTTTTTTGTATTGCACTTTTGTTCACCTTTGTATACATTACGTATAATTTGACAGTTTTGTTCTCATTTGCCGTTTCCTATCCTCCTATAATCTATAATCTGTCTGCGTTGATTTAGCTGGCCGCTACTGAGCTCAATGCATTTGTCAAAAGCAAACTGGCTGGAAATCCCTCCATTGATGATCTATTCTACGTTGTGATGGCAATCAAAGAAGCGAACCTTGAGGGTTGGTTTACCATTTTCATTATTCATGCCCTCTTCAATTTGCAGTAGACACTTCAACAGTGACAGGTCTGGTGAACAAGATAAAAGCCAAGGATTCTAGTCCAACTACGTAAGCCGCTTCCCCGGTTCTTTTTTTCATGGGTAAATTAAATTGACTCGTGTTATCGAACAATCGACATTGGTAAATTCAGAAACCATAGACTCCTTTGGGTTAGGCTTACTGTTCGCAACAATCACACATAACTGAGACAGAAAAATGCGTTGACCGTGAATAAAGTGGGCAAACTTCGTGACCTTTATGTTATATCGTTTGAGTTTACCCAGTGGACATCGCTAACAGTCGATTGCTAGTGTACTTGGCTTTTATTCACTTGATCAGCAAACGAAAAGCGGTCCAACCCTGTTCAGTTATTCACTCGGCCTGATTAATGATAGTGGTCAATAGCTTACTCGGTCATTATAGCCTGCTCGTAATAACGACCGAAGTCAATCGGCCTCATGGCGTGCCATTAATGTGCAAGAGCCTCCACAAGCCCATAGCCGTACAAGTCGTCGTAATTATATGTGATTTTCTAGGGTACCGCTGTGTCTGTTGTGGGCTATATGATAGCAACACATAAGTGCACACGTGTAGGGTAAGATCACACGCGAACCTCTGCGTGCCCAATCTAATTTGATGTCTCTACGTCTTTGTGATCGCCATTTTGTTGGTTCACTAAAACGTGCACATAGTTTCGTGCATTGTAATCCGAGGCATTATGTCGCAAAGTGCTTCAACCGTTAAAATTGAGCCACATAACCCTACGTATTCTCAAACCTGTCGTTGAATCGAGATGATTCAAATCACTGTATCGTTTTAGCTACTTAATTATTTTGAGTAGTTACGATTGCATATTAATTTGTACGCATAACAAAATTTTGGGTGTTCACAGCCCTACACCCACCAAGGCTAGCGCTGTGGAATTCTGATCAGGAAAGTCGGTCTTCGTAATATCCCAAATAACTCTCATTCTTATTCCACCGTCGTCATTTGACATTCCCTCTTCAAAATGTTGTACTTTTTTTTATTCCATAACTCCTAGAAACCATACTTTCATTGTAATGCCGAACGGCATGCGAAAGTTTTTAACCCATGTAACTCTAAAAATGGATTATCTCTGTATTATGTACCTTCTACATGACCACATTATTCTGGTTGATCACATGAAAGACACATACGATCAAACATTTATCAACTGGCATTTGAAGCAGCGAAACCATTTCTATCTACGTATACATACACGATCGGAAAAAATTGGACCGGTCGATTTGCAGCACTCGACTAGTACGCATCAAATGCGTATGTAAAGTACGTTGCTGTCATTCAAATCTGTTGCACATTTACGAACTTGCGATGTCCGCATATTTACTTACCCAAAATGAACGCAGCAGTTTGTCATTGATATGATTACCTACTTCTCCGTACCCATCGTTTACATGACCTTAAATGAATACTTGTCGTTCATCTTACATGATCTTCATTTGTTCACTCAACGCGATACAACTCTCTCGAGCTGGTCTCTTTGACCCATGAATACACAAATTTAACGATCGATTAAAATGTCAAAGTGAGTTGACTGTTCGATTTTTCCACACGAAGTTGAATGGAATAACAAATATCTGGAGCATCCAATTTAAGTGTTCGTGGTGACTTATCGTTGATTTTAATTCACTCCATCTGTCAGTTGCTACCTACTTAACTACGTGAAATGGATTGACGTTTCACGATCACACTGTCACAGGTTCGAACCTGAAAACTGTATGTATATCATTAGGTTTGTCAACAGGATCTGCAGAACAATGGTTGCTGCAATTCATACCAAAGATACACCAACTCGGCGTTCACTTACATTGATTGTTGTGTTCCTCTTCTATGCAGTCGAGCGCAGTGTCAATGCGTCACGTTTAGTCCAACTTTGTACGGATATGGTGTTAAGTCGATCGGAGTCGAGGAGCACATGTAGCTGATCAAAATGGTGACTGTTAGACAACAGTATCTATGACTTAGTAGTTCGAAGCGCACTTTCAACGTCGTTCAGTTGCAGAGGTTGTACTGAACAAGAATGTAAACCTGTCTGATCGACGCCCCTTTCTCCCAACATGTAGAACATTCAGCACTAAGGATGACGTGCATCAAGGCTGTCCATTTTCCTTCAGTTTTGTCGCAAATAAAATGATGAAGGATTATCCATAGCATGCACAAAATACTGGCGTAGACCTTGCATTAGGCTGATTGATCTTGACGATGCCGACGATAAGGTGTTGCCGGCTGACGATTTCCAAGCAGCACAGGTGACCTAAGATAATAGACCGCTTTTTGTTAAGTGCTTCAGAGTGCGCTTTGAAGCGTTACAATGCAATGTGCTGTAAGACTGTAAGTATAACGTAGATTTAGGGTTATATAACGAAGTCATAAAGATTGTTGACCGTCTTCTTTTGTTTGTAGAGTGGCTGCATAAGTATAGGAAATTACATCGAAGTTCGTATCTCTAAGGGTAGGACAGTTTTTGTTGACCTGGAATCTCTTTGAAACCAAAGGGGCAATTTTGGATGCGGCATTACTTTGCAGCTGCTAACCGTGACCTCTCAGAGTGGGAGACGTAAACGGTCTTCAAGTATTTGGCGATCTACTTACGTTTAATCGCGTCTGTCAAATGACATCAGCTGGCGAGCGAATATTTTGTAGTGATGCGGGCTCATTCACTCAGTCTTTAAGAATATATGGATTAAGGTGGTTGAGCTATGTGCTGAAGATAACAACCAACTGTCTCCCACACTGAACACCCCTTGTTGACGCTTTGCGCGATTGGTTGTGGATTCGACGTGAATCAACTTAGCATTGCGAAGCGATGGTAGCTATTATTAGATTTGCCAAGCTAGGTCTTCTTTCAAGCTGGGGATCTCGCGACTGACAACTTCGAGGATTGGAGGCCTTAGGAGAAATGGCGCCTAGTCGGGTTCATTAACGTAAATGCCACGATTTTTTGTAGGAGTTACCTACACATTTAGTGCAATTATTGAGGTGAGGCAGTAAAAACCGCACGGTAGCTGCCTCGCAGGTGCTGCGTTACGTCCACCTTCAACTCGATTATTTGCCCGCCGGTTTTAAACAGCTCAACATGGAATGTTCGAATTTATACATAAGACTGTACATTGAGCCTCACTTTCTTCTGCCTTTTATGTTTAAGCCAGAATTTGTCTTCTTTTTTGTGGCCGCGCGCTAGCTAAGCATTGACACTGAACAAAGAAACTGGACCTTAATGCGGTGTGATGATCGTGTGGACAGTCACTTGTGTCAGACAGACCACTAGGTAGAAGTCTGGAGAACCCCACTTCCTGGTCCCCCAGTCTTCGGAGTCAGATATCTTTGTCTTATTCATTACGCCCCGGACTAGACAGTGATTCAAGACATGATCCTCCAAAAAGGGCCTTTATCATATTGCTTCGCATCTCAGGGATCCTCCTAATCACCCCTAATCTGTAACGGAAACAACCGGGACGTATCAGAAGTAATCGTTGCTCAGACACATCAGGTCACTTATTTACACTGTTCTTCTCCCTTGCTACTATCTTTTGTTTGTTCACACTGAGACAAGTGGTAAACACTTACACCGTTAATGTCCGCACTCTTTATCAAATAAGCCTGCAACCCACTCTGGTGAACACGTTCTTGAATCTCCAACTGTATCTCCGAGCGTTGTCATTCACTCGATTTCGCTTGGTGCTTTGAATCAGCGGTTCTTTCTCAGGCTTGTGTTGATGTTGAAGTTGCATCCTGTCATCAACCTGAAGTAAGGGTTGTTCTTGGCTTTAAAGCAGAACATGCTCTGCCCAACTGGATCACAGTTAATGGTCGTTTGTGTGCCGTCGGTCGAATTCTGTCGACACATCTGTATGTGTCTCTGCAGACAGTAGTTCATATTGCAGTCGACGATGTCTCTTTATTTATCTGAAACAAAGTAAGCATCCAAGCATCCTTGTGCTTGCATGTTGTATGAATGCATAACGGGATTACCTTACCCGGATGGGAGGCAACCGGATGGAATTTTGGGTGTCCAGGTGCGGCGCACTGATGATTCCAACCGGCTATTACAGTGCTGTGCATCTCGCGGATTCTGCCTACCCAATTACGCGTTTCCGTACAAAAGTAGCGATGCGATAGAGATCGCCCTGTGCAACCTAATCATCAATTATCGGTGGCGTCACTTCATTAAAGATTGCCGCCTATTTTTGAGTAACCGCTTTGGCCACGATCATACCATTCTTCTTGTCCTCTTTGTTTTATCAATTACTTAGAGATCACCTTCCTGCAGACATAGTGTTGCGTTGGAACTTAGGGGATGGAGGTGTAGAAAGTGCGTATCACATAACTCGGATCATAACAGCATTGAGCAGCTTTGTGAGCCTGCTGTAAAGAGGTCCGTTTCAAAGGAGCACTGCAGACGCAACAAGGTGCCGTTCTGATTCAACTCAGCTTATGAGCATGACTCCGAATACTACAAAGAAAGCCAAAACTTAAACTTACAAAGAATCTGCGTGTGAGGCTCGCTTGACCGAGAGAGCTGAGAACGGCTTTTTATTATGATGCGTGATTTTACTAATCGTCGATTAGGTAATTAGTGAGACGATATGTGAAAGAGATGGTTCAGGAATTTGCAGCTTACCGCGATGACCCGGCAGGTTGGTTGGGCGCTTTGAAGAGCAACCCAATGGAGGTGAGTTTAATTCTGGCGTTCCTGACAGTTTTCCTTTGGAAACCGAAGTGGCTGTGGCGCTTGAATTACCGAAATGTAATAAGGCTCCAGGTCCAGGCCGTCTTACTCCAGCTGTTTTTAAAGATGATTATGACATATTGTATGAACTGGACACACTTCGCTCCATGTAGTAAACTGAGGAGGTACTTCATGATTAGCACTTACCATCAATCGTTCCCATATTTAATAAAGGTGTCCGGTCATCATATGACAATCACGAAGGTGTTAACCTTGTGTATCTCGCATCCAAGACGCCTATGGGTCTCATAATGCTCATCCTCCGAAACACAGTAAACTAGGTATGGATAGAATAGGCAGGTTTCCGGCCTAGTAGCAGCTGTGTTAATCACAGCTACACCTTACGACAGACACTAGGGCGAGCATCGGCACTCCTTTCCTCAGCCGACAGTCGTGTTATTTTTCGTCTAAATGGCTACTCCTGGCGCGATGACTGGGGCTGTTTCTGTCGCAAGTGAGTCCCAGTGAAGTTTGTCAGTTTGTTGTACTTGTCGTTTGCCCTCTCTGAGTGCAGAGTGCACGTTTAGGTGCAACTATCTCAAACGTTCTCCACTTCAAATGATGTCCGACAGGGGCATCCGGTCCCCGTCTTCCTTTTCACGCATGTGATGGACAATATTATGAGAGGAACAGTGGGAAGGTTTTTGGTGGTTTCGGGGTGGAGCTTCTCCCAGATAGTAATCTGACTGATACTTATTGTGCGAACGACATTGCTGTACTTGGTTCTTTCACAGAGATCATGAAGACTGTGCTGAAACAATCAGATGATATGGCTGGCCTGTATGGTGTGTACTTTACACGTTCAAAATGTAAGGTGCTGTCACAAGATTGAGTTTACACTTACCCCATTTTTGTTGTCGGTGGCAGGCCGCTTGAAACTGTCGATCATTGGGGTCATCTCTAGCCTGTATTGTTGCTGATTTGTTGTTCACGAGGATGGGGAAGGCACATAGTATATTCATTACCTGTTGTCACTTGTGGCGTCACCAAAACGTCCATTTATTGATTAGTTCTGCTCGATAATTCAGCAACCTGACCCATTCGTGTGAACTCTCGGTATTTTACCATTGTTGTCTCCGTCGGTCTGTTTGTATCAAATGAGTGAACAACGCGGTAATCCATTATCGTGTGTGTCGTGTCGGTTACCTACTCAAATCACTATTTCATATGAAATGCACTAAATGACTCGGTAGATTGATTGCTCAAGCGGGTTTCCTCAGTCAGTCCATGCTGGAATCTACTAACATCACTGATAAACATTGAACTCGTATTACTGATAAGTAGTGTGGTAGATTTGATAGTTTTAGAGGAGACGCCATTGCGAAAAACCTCCACTTCGACTGGATTCTGATAGTGCGTTAGGTGAGTAACTGAGTCCAAGTGTGAAATTTTTGTGCTTTCTGCGTGGTTACTGAGCTCAACCGCTAGACCACTTGCCGCGTCTCGGCATTCTGTTTTTATCACTGGTTCGAATCCATCCAATGTCTGGGTATTTTGTAACTGGGTTTCTAGAAGTTATTTTTCTCTATTTGTCTGTTAATATTAATGGCCACTCACGCGCGAAATTGCCACTGTTGCCTTCTTGCAAGATTCCTCGTTTGTTACAAAAATGATTGCTGTCGACGGGACATCCAAGAAACTACTGCTAAAAGATGGGGTGGCCGTATACTTTTGTCACGAGGTTACAGAGCCTTTTGTGAAAATATTACATAGCTCTAGTAAGCTGTCCATTATTATTTGTCTCAGTTAATTCTGCTCAGGTTCTTGATGGTATATTTTGAACACCACTCGGTGAACGGCTTCCGCATTATAAGTCATTTGGCACCAAATACGTTGAAGTCTCGTTAAAGTTCTCTCCCAGCTTGGTGCTTTCAGTAATCTTTCATCTTAACCGAACCACGGAAAATCGGGGTCCATCACTGGCTTTGTGCCGATGTGCACTCAGACCAATTGGTAAAGGTGTTGTCGGGTTTCAAAATAATTAAATTTCTCCTCCATAAATGGTAGAGCATTGCCTGGCCGTTGTATCTTAGACCTAGAAATGTGTACATCATGCGGTATAAATTCACTCTCCGAAGTGTGTGCTGGAGTTATTTATTCAATCTTGATGTTTGAACGTGTAACTCTGGAAGTGTCATGTGAGTTGGTTGTAATTGAAAGTTAGTTATTATCCCCTGTCAAATGAACTGCAGGCTGCCGAGCGATTGGTTCGTTGACATTGGTTTTGCAAGATACACGGGAATGTCACGTTAGCCAGCGTGCCTTAATTTTGAAAGCGGCTTAGGTTAGGCGGCACTCTCCCGGTTAAGACTGTGGGCCACTTACGTGCATCAGTGTGTTATTGCTGTCATTACCTTGGAACTCACAGACTTGTTTCACTTCAACCCGATTGGAACTTGTTGTTCTCATTCTTATCCACGTGAAACCACGTAATGTATAATGTTAGTTTGGGTTCAACGTTTCCTGCTTTCTAGTGTTGCCCTCGTCCTTCAAATCGTCTCAACGCTGAACTTATCCAAAGCCGCCCTGAAACCGTATATGGACGATGTGCACAGTGTTCTTGACCAGGCGGATGAATTAGACGGGAATATGCTCTTTGTAAGTTATTCCGATCGCCTTTGTTCTTGGTTGTTGTCATGTTTATGATGGTTGACCCGGTTCTCTCATCGGCATCCGCTCGTGAACAGTTCGGTAAACAATTTTGATGTCACATTTACAATTCAACACTGACCTGAAACTGCGTGCAGTTTAACATGGTGCCTGGACTTTGTTTATCATTAGGTTTTGGCCGGTGCCAATCAGCGTGACGACGATATCACTTTATGACTTAGGCAGATACTGGCATCGATTGCTTCCTGTGTCCTGTTTACTTGTGACTTCGGATCGCCTCGCGTCACTAATCGTTTTCGAAGAGTATATTATACTACATTTCCCCATTGGTATTTGGTCGGCTGTACTCCTAATTGTCATTGTTCTTTTTTACTCACGTTTTACTATCACACTGCGTTCTGGCATGCGTGTTTGTTGCATACTATCTGTTCCAGGTTGTCGTGTTTCAAACCTGTGACTAACACACTTTCCACTGATTTGTCGCTTGCTCCAGCTAACTCGGTACTTTGTAACCTCACGACCACCTTCTGTCATTATACCTGTTCTCACCCAATTACACTATTCACTAGGGTTTCTGAACTATACTGTTCAAGATGTAAACCTTATTTGTACCATATGCATCCCGCCTGTCCATGCGGTAGCTGGGAGTCAACGTGCAGGTTGAGACCACCGAATTCCACAATTTCAGAATCGAATGGGCAGCCAATTGCCGGTGTTGTTCGGTTACATGAAACTAATGCGTTTTTGTGAATGCTTCATGTGTCAAAGAAAGTTGTATTGAATACGCCCATTTTTGTGTTTACGATCCGAGTCACATAATTCCTGGATGTGATTCACAGCTGCGTATAATTGTGTGTGCGTACCGACTCGATCTTCAACGTAGGGAGGCGGCATTGACTCGAGACACTACCATGGGGATTACAAAATTTCGGAAAGAAAATTGATATTATGGGTTAACATAACGGAAACAAATGTGATTAACCGGATTAACTGAAAACCGCCTAAATTCAGCCAAACTGATAACGGTGACACCATGCTTTATCGGATAGTGTTTTTAGCCGTCACTACTAGTGACCTCGTGATCCTCGGTTTGACAGTCAGCATCTGTCAACTCCTATCTCACTCAAAGTTGTGCTGGCTAGGAAAGTTAGAATATGTAAGGGCGCCAATACTCGTCTGCCACATTGAACACCGTTTATAATCTCATGAAAAGGCGAAACATAGAATGTCATTTGACCAACGAGCCTTTGTGTTTCTTCAAAGATATCGTGCGAAATAGGGCAAAACTGAAGCTGTTCTAGCAGAGATGTGCGCATCCGGGTTTAAAGGATTTTTTGGTACCATTCTGGGGTGCACCTACATACATACATCTTCGTTTCCATCCTCGTCGCCGAATTTTTGTTCTTTGTTACTGATATCCAGGGGCATGTTGCTGTCAGCTGTGAACGAATGGATCAGAGCACTTCTGGCAACAAAAATGATGGGTTATCGGTAATCCACTGTGCAAACGAGTCCAAACTTCGCAATTGGAACTGAATGATCCAATCCGACCAGTCGGTTCATACGGATGTGCCTTGGATTCCATCAATGTTTGAACGTAGTGATGAAGGTCTTATTGGCGGCAGCGAATTAGCATTGCTTGATGAAAGAAACAAAATCCATCAGTAAGACAAGCTAATTCTCGTCAACTGATTCCGGCCTCCTTGACATTGTGACGAGCCATTTTATTGAGTTTGCCACTGACCGTTTTCAGATCGTTGTACTATTTTCCTTAGTCCACCTTGTCTTACTGATTTGTGATCACCTCACATTACTGTCAGCGACTAATACGTTGTTCTGCAAACACTCAATTGACATGAATCAATCCAACGAAACTGGCTCCCGAATAATGTGACTGCTCAACTACCGTCGTCAAATGATTACTCCACAAGCAACAAGTTGGTCTGACCTATTGTGAATTCAACTCCCAGTCCGGACGAAGCGACACCTTTATCCAGTATCGCCCATTGTTTAGTGGATTAGATAGTTGAATCTAAAAGATATTTTCACTCGCGCAAACATCTATATCTTTTGAGACCAATTGATACAGCAGTGTGGTGCGTTTTATGTCATATGCACTACTCTGTAAAACATCGTTGACATTTGTTTCAAATGCTCCTTGTTCAGTTTGAAAAAGGCCTCTATACTACGTCTTTGGTTGCCAAAGGGATTTCGGATTTGATCAACGCTTACGGAGGAACAGATGAGTTGCCCGAGGTGAGTTGTCGTTGGTGTTTTATGGAGTTCGTCTTTGTAACTTTTATGACAAAATTGTTTGCTTTAATACAGTTTCAGCGTTAAATGCTCCTCTCAATAACCTGATAGTTTGCCCTCTTCTTCTCCAGCGTAGCCTCTGGCTACGACCCTAATCAAGATCATGTGGATCATCCTGTCGTAAGAACAATAAAAGTTTACCGTATTGAATTTGTTTGCTCACTAAGAGCCGTTCTTGAAGAGGTAGATGTCGTGACCCAGTGCGAGTGCGTGTGCATAGGCAAACAGCTTTTGATTTCCTTCAAGCGGACCATTTCTGACGTGCAATTAATTGACGAGCTAAGATTGCAGCCACGTTACGGAATGCTCCCCAAGCCTCTGCAACTTAGGTGGATACTGATCCTCAATAGTGACCTTGTTGTTTCAAGATTCGACTCTTTCATATTACAGTCAAATGTTACATAGAAAAACATCGCAAACATCTCTCTACCTCAGCTGGTGCACATTGGAGGTATGACTGAGTGATTGCACGATTACCTATCCGGCTTTTCGGGAATAAGTACTACTGTTCTCCCTCTCTATAACATCGCTCTCGCCTTATGAAAAACTTTGCCATATGTGGAATGACATTATAACGGGTTCGTGCTATTCATGGGGTAGCTATTATTTTCTCGATTATTCCTGTGGAACTATAGTAATGCTGTCCGCTTATCCCGTAAAAGTGTTGTTTACAGCCATTTCAACCACGTTTATCCTAATACGCTTTGATAGAAATCATGCGAAAGTTTTGCTTTTGTTGCGGTCGAGGAATGTTATACATTCTTTTGAGAAATGTAGCGGCATTATTACATATCTGTCCTGAAGTGAACAAGGTCTGTTTCGAAAGCGTCCGACTGTTGTTATCATAATCATCGGCAGCAGCAGTGGTGCATTTTTTAGGTTTGAGTATTACTCTGTTTCAGTCTACGTGTCTACCTCACTAAATACAACATACATCATAAGTTAACCATTTTCGGACAGTGTTCACATTTTCAAGACATTCATTAGAGTCGCAGGACAGAGCACTGACGAAATTTGAATGACATACTCATTAGCGTGTATTTTGTATACCTTACGTAGCATTGAGTAAACCATCCTGTTCAACTTGTTCTTCTTTTACACGAAATGGCTGTGCATAAAATCTCAGCTTAATTTAATCTTTCATTGATTACCTTATGCAATCGCCTCAAACTCACAGCAGCGAATATCCGTATAACTCTAACAGCTATTAATGTCATTAGAATTATGTTATTCCGTGCCATTTCATAGAATCATTAAATCGCGGTTGTTTACCTCCAACGAGTTCGCCAAACCTAACAATCGCTGAAGTAACATCCGTCTGTAGTAGATTTTGAGGGAGTGGTTTCTGACTACAGTGAGTGGCTGTAGTTGTATAACATTTGACTAGTACGACGGAAGCACTGGCAGATAACGCTCTTTGTCTTCGCTACAGTTTTGTCGATCACCAGAGAGGGAGTACTGCATATGAGGTAGACGAGAGTTGGAATATTGATGGACACTTTTTACGGCGATAAATGATTATGACTCAGCATTGTCGGGACAACGAACGCCTAATTATCTATGGGTCTGTATAACGACGGGTGCAACGAGAAATCATTCTATGCTAGAAAACATTGGTGTTGGAAACCAAGGATAACGTTATAACGAATAAGGATCGCCTATTCATTCTTTCTCAGCAAACAAGTGTTTTTGTGTCCGGTTGATAATTTTGTTCAGCTCTCATGAATAACGGTTACTCATCTTACGTATGTTGTGAGGTATCATTTTAATGAGTTGTATGGAAATCAGCATCTATCAGTTTAATACCAAAGTTTTCGTGGCGTACGCTCTTTTCGCGACACTCGCTCGCAACCTAGCACGATGTATCGTAACCGGTCTCGACCGTATTTTTTCTAACTAGGTTAAGAGAGGGGAACGGCCAACTATCTGAATCAGCGACCGTTGTGTTGCGTGTATACGTCTCGCGTACCCGACTGTTTCTTTTGAGACTAAAACAGATCGCAATACAGCATTGCTAATAAGCATCCTCATCAGTCGACCACATCATTCTATCCAGAACCAAGTAAAATCAACAATGTTTGTTTCGAATAAGTCCTTCGGAGATTGGCAGATACTTTTGAATACTAACTGTGTTCTGAGGTTTTCTCTCAGTACGGACAAGGCGTGTATTGGCGTTCAGCCCAATATACTTCATGAATTAGCATCTCTCGGTCCGATTCCTGTTCATTTCATTACATCAGTACTTCTCCAGCCTACTCCCCTATTACAGTATACACCGTCTTGAAACGGTTGTTTTGACGTTTTTTAGAACAAAATTATCAAACTTATCAATTTCATCTACGCTCGTTTACGGTCGACCAATCTACGTGCTGCTGCTCACCTAATTTCGGCGTTCAGAGCTCTGGCTACCAATCCACATCTGGTTAGTGTTTGTTGACTTCTTTTTTCCCCCCGTGTTTGAGTTAGTAGTTTATATTACTAACAGAAGTATATCGTCTAGTAAGTACATACTAATTATGTAACTATACTTCTTAAAATTATTGTGCTGTCTAGGATCATGATGCGGATCATTTCTACGTATTTCATGAAAGTGCTACAACATCTGAACTGGTCTACGGACTCTACTGAGTCCGAGATTATCACAAAAATTAATCTACAAATCTGTTATCAAGTTTTCACCGTTCATCCAGTAGCATGTGTGACCGGGTATGCATGCCCGACAAGTGACAACAATCACGATATATGTACTGTGTTTACGATGGATTTCGGTCATTTACACATACTGTATGCTACACCATTAGTTTGTAGAGGTTATAAATAACTTTATTAGAGTATTTCGATGTTACAGGTTATGTTGTGGAGAGCTTATTACACGCCTTTGTTACCAGAGTCGATATTATCGTCCACATATATATAAGACTTCCTCAACTTTCCCAAGCTTTTTAACTTGTGCCGTCGGATAGCTTTCGGCTTGTTAGTGTTCATACGGCAATATGATTTATTCTGCCCAATTGTTCGGAGACTTGATCCTTCGTTATGTTTGACTAATAGTCTACCTAATTAGATTATGTAAGCAACATGACGGTTTGCCAACGCGTTTTTATAGACTTCGGATACAGAACCTATTGCCCAGCTAATGTGAATGCATGGTCTCTAACGCCTTGATCGCGCATTCCAAGCACGGTGATTACTGCGTCGAACATGATTCATGGATGTTGTCAATAGCTAGAGGAAATGACCGGGTGGTCACTCAACGATACGGTTCTTAATCATTAAAGCCTTAGTTAGTCATCATGACAATCAACGTCGGTCTGGTCTGTGCAAGTTGACAACGTTATTTACCCAACCGATTTGGCCGCCCTTTTTTGTTTCGATGTCGTAGAATTACTGTGAAATTTATAACAATGAACCCACTGAAATATCTCCGAGTAAATTAGCCTGTCACTTCCTTCTCCCCAAACCCTCTGTGCGAAGGCTCCCATTGTTATCAAGTCTGATAGACTTATCGCTGATGGCGGTGGTGTTCATTACGGACAACCCAAGTTGAAACTGAAGCTAGTCAGCCTATGGGGTGATGCTGTTTACGGTCCGGACACAATGACTTTGAAAGCCGGTGGCCTGTTTGCTGTACAACAACTCACAAAAGTGCTCACCTTGGTCGGCCCAACGGAACGCGGTGCGTTTACTGCAGAAAGTGGGTAAGTAAAAGATAACTCGGTTGTTAACGAGTTATATCCTCCTGCTTTGTTCGTTTACGTTCTAATGTATGTTAGGACAGCTTAGTAGTCACTATTCCGACTAACAATCGTTGGCTACTAGATTCAAACTTGACTTTGTTTGGTCAAAACATCTCACTATTGAGTACTAGTCTACTGCATAATTGAGAACTTTGATTCCTCTTCTGTTGTTTAACTACTAATGTTTCCGTCTTCACATTGGATTGGTGAGTTCTAATCATTGTTACGCGGTCTCCAGAGCACCCTGTTGATGGACTTCTGCAGCTCGTCTAAAGAGTCCTTACGGCTATCCGCCTTCGATAAGGACAGGAAGCGCCTATCCAACAATGAATTTCAAGCGAGTTAATTCTCTTAACTCTTAAACATCCGTAAATTTAGTTGGTTGGATTGTGTACCTAGGGTGTCAACTAATTGTCTTACGTGACTGGTGCCCTGCACCTTTCGCAGCCGACGAATGCTGGGCAGACAGCCGGTCACTTGACACAGAGAAACGGGGACAGTTAATCAATTGGTTAGTCTCTATATATCGCGTTAGTCTCTCGAACTAGAAGCAACCTAAATTACAGTCTGTAGCTGTTCACGTTAGTGAGATTAAGACCGATCGGATTAATCAACATCATTGTGTGACCATGTTGTCTAAGGTAAGGAGAATTAACGTAGCAGGAAAGTGAAAGCCACGTAGAAGCTGCTGTCTTGTTCGTGCAAGCTTCTTGATGTAGGACTTTTGAGGTTGGACGAAAGTTTTGCGAAGTAATTCTCATCTCTTCCCCCTCTCCTATGTGTAAACGAATGCTTTTTTGTCCGGACTGTACGGCGAGTAAGCAACAAAGTCAGTCGTGGATGTATTGCTTTCGATGTAATTGATCTACGAAGGGTGTTTTATGACTGGTTGGTACCGTTCTTGTAAGTCAATTCAAGCAATGGAGCTTATTTAAGTGGTGATTGTGAATGCGTTCCCTTTTTTCGTTTTTTCAAAAAAGTTCGTCTCAGCGAAAGTGCCTCCTGCTCTACTCGAAATAGCTAAGTGGTAATAACGTAGACTACTAATAAGAAGTTGCCGATTTAAGCCCTGTTTACTTCGATTGTCCATATCGTTGAACTTCTGATTGTTGTATCCCCACTTTGCAAGCATGTTGAGAACTTATTGACAACTGTTGCGAGTCTTCATAATCTCTAGTAGTGTCTGTCAGGAGTATCTGATCTCTCTTCCTGACCAATATTGTCACGAACAGCATTCTTGAAGGTGCGGTTAGGGAATCCAGCGAGCATTGTACCGAATTTCTTACTAGCTTCAGATTGACCGGTGTGGAGTATGTAGATAGTATTGTCTTGCCTAGACCCCCCATCGAGGGCATGTAGACCACACTGAGCGAAGTGAATAATCGGGCTGGTCTATGTGGAATGCATTTCGCACCTTCAAAGTGTAAATTGCTGTTTCAAGGCTGGGGTATTCTCATTTCCATGTTCTTTATTGCGGTCACTCCGCTTGGGATTGTAATCACTTTCACATAGCTGTGACGTTAAAGATGTCCGGTTATTGTTGAAAGAAAGGATATGTAGCGCTTATGCACGTTTTATTTTATATGATTCGGAAACATGGCCTACTGTATTTGCCCATCTTTGCCTGTCTGTTAGCCCACATCAAGTGGGACGATCGCGTGGGCAATGTGGCTGTTCGTCAGTACGTATTCCGGAACGCTCAAGATACGCACTGAGTCTGCGGGTCGGGTCACAATGTCTTCGGGTCAAGTTCATAGCCGTTTTGAATTAACGGATGAATAGTTCGGCAGGCTACTTTGCAAGTTTGTCGAATCAATGCATTTTCCTTTAACCGCTGATCCAAAACTATCGGTTAGGTATCTGTCAGTCCGTATCATCCCTCCATCTGTTCGTTCCTCACAGATACATCCCGTAATCGGGATCGATACTGAGACGCTCTAATCGATTCATGTTCGAAGTCGGGCAGAATTTTTCTTTTCATGCGGACGCGAACGAGCGCTGTTTTTCTCACGTCTGCTTACTGTCAACCTGTGGGTCAGCTCATTAACTTGACTGTATGAAACCGTCTTAGTTCTCATCACTCTACTCTCATTTCTTTTTTTAATTTGTGCTAACTACTGGTGATTTCTCCAGTCAGTTGCACGATCCTAGATGTGATCTGCAGTTTAACACTCAAAAGCCCTGCTGCTAATTGCTCACTAGGAACGAAGTGACGTATTGTTATCTGTTTTCTTCCTATCTTACCGTTTCATTCGTTTTATTTCCTCTCTTGCTTGATTTCACACATCTATCCATACATTCATATAGCACCAGCTTCCAATTGTCACTCAGCCAGTTGGACGGAAAGGATGTAAACAAGTTACCGGTTCCGGGCCATTATGTGCTAGAACTGTCAGCGCAATGGACCAATACGGATGCTAACAGACAAAAACAACTGCTTGGTGTGAAAGGTGTTCAGGTAACCATTTAGATCGTTATTCAAATAAGTCATCATGTTGATTATTTCACAATACGAGACCGTTGTTCTTTTTTTGCTTGGAGAATGATGGGTTCTGCTTAATAAATTGCAGAAATGGTTGATTAGGTCCGTTGTTAAGTGCCTCAGTTCTATCATTCACATACCAACAAAGGGACCGAAATGCATAGTAACAGATATTGTATGCCGGAACAAAATGTACGCTGTAGTATTAGTGATTAAAGTATACTTACTAATAAGTAGTGTGGCAGATTTATGAAGTTTAGATGAGACCCAACTGTGAAAAGTCAGGGCTTCGGCTGGATTCGAACCAGCGACAGACACACCATGCCTCAACGCGGCAAGGGCTCTACCAGCTGAGCTACGAAGCCACGCCAGGAGCTCTGAAATTTCACATTTGGACTCGGTTACCCACCCGTCCCACTGTCTCATATGGAATCCACCAAATGATCCAGGGGATCGACTGCCCCGGCAGGATTTCTCAAACAGTTCACGCTGGAATCCACCAACGCCACTGTTGAGCATAGAATTTGTATTACTAATAAGTAGTGTGGCAGATTTATGAAGTTTAGATGAGACCCAACTGTGAAAAGCCGAAGCCCTGACTTTTCACAGTTGGGTCTCATCTAAAGTATACTTAGTTTAGCCTATGTGAATTTCTGGACAAATTTGATCTTTATGTATGTTTTCTCCGTTGCATACGTTTATCATGCTGATGGATATCCGGATAAAGCTGGCTCAAGGGTAACTCGCTGTTTTACCTCGGTTGAATCTAGGCAGTGCTAAATTGCTATTCCCTTCAGTATTTTGCTGCGGAGTAAGTTTGATATAAAAATTCTAATTTTTCATTCGATAACTCAGGAGTATTTATCATCATCGACAGCAATACGCTGGTGGTTGATGCGGTTGCCTAAGTTATAGTTACTAAAATGAGGCATTGGAAGTTGTCATCTTGAAGATGCCACCTTACCGTCATTTACAACTCGCCTGTCCATTCTCAATATGTAGGCACCATGATCTAGATGTTTATTTGTCAATTTTGCTGGTTTTCAGCAACCAAACCCCATCCCTTACTCCCGCTTTTGCTCTTTAAACCAGGTTTTTTCTCACTGTCGTATGCCAGTTATGCGTCAACGTCAACCACTGATGCACTGCTATCAATGATGATGGACTTGTCCTCTGCAGAATTTTTGATAGAAGTCCTGGAACTTATTTCAAGTTGAAAATTACCCACAGTTGATCGCAGTTATCGCATTCAGATAAGCCGTTCGGCTAGCTCACTTCAAAAGGTAGCATTAAACTTGAGTTTCGCTGCTATTAGAGCACATCAATAATGCATATCCTCGTCCAGGCCCGAATTCGCATTGTGGCTGTCTTGCTTGTGAGACTGGCATGTTAACCACAACACCAGTAAACTCACAACAGGTATGATCGAATGGTCATGTTTAACCGCTCTTCCACAACCTTATGCGAATGGTGTTCAGCTTACTCAATCATTCTGAAAGGAGATTTAACAGAAACGGTTAGAATGGGCTTTTCCGAGTTAACAATGATGTTTCGCGCATCAGATTCATCGGAGGTCATGTCACGTTCTGAAACAGAGTTTTTCATACATTTGACTGCCGTATGGATTAATGAATTTGTCACTTCCCATCGGTACTTCATAGAACTTCGCCTGCCTTCAATAACTATGATCAGTTCCGTTTTTGTTTGACGCCATCAGGACTTTCATTCCATCTGTTATCTTCATTCTGCTGACCGAACTTATCTATCTCATTCGTCAATATAGTGTGCACTTCTTATTCGTATACTACTGTTGCCGTTATTGCTGACAGTGATCTCCGTTCGCTAATTGTTATCGACCATTTATGTATATGCTTCTACCATTCGTTTTATAGCCGCTTTTTGTCTAGTTTTCTCTTCCTGATCTCACGTTTCATTTCCCTGTTTGCCAGCTTCCGCTTCGAGTGCTAACTGAGGCCGAGGTGGTAGATCCGGTACTGATAGTGATGGACGTGGTATCTGATCGTCAGGTGGCGGATATCAAGTCAGTTGCTTGTCTTATCATACCTGCTTGTTTTTCATTTGGTTATGTTTCCGTTGTTTTGTGTACTCAAATCAGTTTATGATATATCCTCATCTAGGCTATCAGCTGTGTAGCTCTTTATTGCAGCATTCTCCTGTAGTCCATTTCTAAATGATAAGTGACCCTATTGGATGTTTCATTTTGCCTGTCTTCTACTTTCATTTTCCTTAAGTCTTTGTCTTTTCATCTCACCGAATCGTTTCACTACTTATACGTGGTCACAAGTTTTGGATGCAGGGATCCTTTTTCGGTTGGTATAATTTGGTGACAAGCACGATGGACTTCGGTTTCCATCATTCTCTTAGCATCACTTCTTAATTGTGAAAGATTATCTTTTCTGACCATTCACTCGTCTACCTCATTCCAACTCTGTTTTCCATGCTTATTCATGTACTCCTGGTTGCTGGTAATTCGTGTGACACCGATACTTCGTTGATCATTCTGTGGAACTGTGATTGGCTACCATTGTCTAGGGTTGCATGTAGGAGGCGAAAATTGCTGACGATCGGAGGAATACTCGCATTCTACTGGTCCAACGGAGGAAGACACCGAAAGTTCGCCCTGTTATTTTCTGAAAGTTTTGGAATGCCGTGTTTATTTGAAGATAAAATCACACTTCATTCAGGAATCCAACAGATTGGTCATCACACAAATCGGTATACCTCGGACTCGTTGACTCTTTACATCTCCTACTCACATGATAACTGATGTAGAACTTGTCCGATGCCGTTTGCTGGATATCAGCAATGATCGGAACATCTGAGGAAGGTTTTACGTCAGGGACGATATGCTGTGAATAATAACCGCGGTTACCAATCGCCTACAAATTACCAAATTGTTCTTAGCTTTTTTTCAGCCTAGCTATCTTAATCCTGTCTCTCTACGGTTCATCGATGAATATTTCGGTAATCAAACACGATTTACGTTTACGCTCGATCGCACATCATCGTCACTTTCTGTCAGTCACATATCTGCGTATCTGTTCTGTACATTTAAGTTCTACTTGTACTCCAGAAAGTGTATATTTTCAAATATGCTCATGTCGTTTTGGAGTGCGCAACTCCAAATAATGAAAAAGACGACATAATTCGAGATACTGTAGCTCAGTTGGTTTGTGAATCACCCGCTATCATTTAGCTATTTCTATGGTTAAAACGGCTTGTCAATACAATACTTTGTTAATAGTTTCCTGTACATGCGGATTCTTAGCCCATGCTAAGATTTACCCCAATGGAACTCTTCGGTGTCACACTTTCCTTTAACCCAAGTTGATTACTTCACAAAGTTGCATTTGCAGATCTTCTTGCCAGCATTTCTAAGCATATGAACCGTTTTTTGTTGTTGTCCATCTCATTGTTCTCGTATTTCACTATGTGATCTGTTACAATACATCTCTTATACAAGTTCGTTGTTACTGACACCTGTTCTTGTAACCTGCATTGTGATTCTACTCACATTACGTACTATATCTATTTAGTTAGCTTTTTTCGCGCACTCATCACTTGCGTAAACTACTAATGTCTGCACGGTTTGTCAACATCTGTTTCTGGATCAGCTTGTCGCGGTGACTGAAGTCAATGGATGCCTGCGCCTAACCGTCACCACAAGTGTCTTGCCCTGTATCAATTGTGGTTCCACTCACGTATCCCATATCTGATGTAAACGAGAATGAGTAAGGCTAGTGGACACCTGAGTGGATGCCTCTGTAGTCCAACTAGCCAATGATAGTTGGCCAAATGATAGTCCAGTATGAAACTAAAACCTTTATCTCTCCGAATCAAAAAGCAGATTGATGGTAATACCCAAACTGGAAAAAAATTAAGTGAGACGAGGAGAGTTTCCGTATAAAAGTACATATGTATGCTTTCGCGTATTGCCATAGCACGTGGGGCTTCCGTCTAGCTTTGCGAGTGGTCACACATCCTCCTCAGCCGCTCGACCTTTCTCAATAGGTTTGCTAAGGCTTTCACAACCTGTGATCACATGATCACCTAGCCACCTTGAAAGTTGTTCCAACTATCAGAACGTCAACTTCTTCCCCATCCTTCTGCTGTGTTTGTAATAAACAAACGGGTGTTAATAAACATAAGAATGTTTATTTGCCTCACCCATAAAGTTCATTCTTATGTTTTTACACAGGTGTGCTCTTTGCTTACTACATCGGTACATTGCTGAAAATTCACTTATCAAGTGCAATATAGTGATCCTGTGAACACTACATTTTCTCGGTAAGTTCCGGCAGTTGCACTTCCTATGCTGGAGTGTCTAAACAGCTTGCTGTGCATCAAAATGTGACCCGCTATGTTAGCGATAATCGGGCCCAAACGCGAGGATGAAGATACCCTGGCCGTAGCCGTTCGAAGATGGAGACATCCGGACGTTCCTGGAGGATTTCGAGGACGTGGCCGAAGTGATCGGAGTCAAGACTGACCGTGGGAAACTGGTTGCCCTGCGGACGCTGGTGAAGGGCAGGACGAAGGCGGTGCTGGACGCAGCGCGAAGAGGCCCTGCGAAGATGGAGTGGGCCGCTGCGAAGGAGGCGCTGGTGGCTGCGTTCGACAGCCCGGCCGACCGCCAGGAGGCCATGCGGCGGTTCAAGGCGGCCAGGCTTGGACAAGGAGCGGATCCATCCGTGTTTACCGCCACTCTGCAAGGTTTACTGGACAGGGCTCTGCCAGGATTGGATCAAGAACCACGACAGCAGCTGTTAACGGAGCAGTTCATTGAAGGTCTTCCGATGGCTGTTCGCGGCCAAGTCCGTATTGCCCATGTCGCGCGGCCGATGAACCTTGATGAGCTCGCAAAGGCGACGCGAGAGTTGGCAGTAATGTCCGTGGCCTCAGTGGATGTAAACGGCAATACGGACAAGAAGACTGCTCAACTTGTCTGACTTTCACATCGGACAAATGTGCTGGGCAATAACTGGTCTGTTGCCGACCACTGTGCGTTTCTGCGCTTCCGGTTAAAACATTTCCGGGTTGCAAATTCCTACAATCCATGAGCTCTTAACGCCTTATATTGCGTTTTCATTTTATTTGTCGACGACTGCAACACACAAACTGTTGGTGAATATTGGTGTGTTCAAATGGCTGTTCTCATTGAAGATCCACTGGCGCAACCGTGGTTACCATAACTAGGGATGTTCAAACCGATCGAGAACTCATTGTTCCATTCTGTTTTTAGATTTTCGATGAATGTTGTCCATTTTTGTTCATTCTCACCGCCTTCCTGTCTGCTATCGTCGCTACGGTTCTGCCAATATATTCGTTATAAGGTTTGACATCAAAACACTTACTTTTGTCTGCCGCCAGAGCTGTGCCTTGTAAATTTCCCAGTTCCATGCGCCACGTATTTGCTTTCTTCCATCTCCTAAGAACCGTATGTGACGAGGATGTGATCAGACTTCCTGTGTTTAACCATCCTTGTCACCGTAGACATGTCTGTTAAGTAGGAGGACCGTTAAAGCCAGACCGTCACTTGTCAATGCTTGTTTTGGGAAACGCCGAATACCTCATCATCTATTCACTTGATATAAATGCATAGTCTGTAGTATTTGAGTAATGTGCTTCGTGTACTGACACAATGCTCACCGCATCTGGCACTGTTTGTCAAGACTACTAATGGTTAGATAAGACAACGCGATCTCCGGACAGCGACATGGTCCCATGATAGCTTACCAATAAGGACTATCACCTTCAAGGTTGTCGATTCGTGCTTGTTCGCTGTAACCACTCTTGTCTGGGTTTCGGCTGCCTAATAGTACCGACTTATGTTATTTTTTCGTCACCTTGTAACGAACCCCTTGAGGTGTAGAAGCAAGAAGCTTACGTCTATATGCAAGAACTTGATTGTGTTTGATAACTCTGGTTGTTATTATCGAGTAGAGTTGGTCAGTCTATTTGCCAGGCTGAACATCACCCGCATCTTCAGTTGGATGTATGAACTGCCAATTCTTCCAACTATTCTTCTTTCCTACGGCACTCTGTGCAATTATTCTGTCTTCTTTTTTGTGTTGCTTATTGATGCCTGGATAGTATGACCACTCATATGACACATCGTGTTTCTTGTTTTATATGCAAGTAAATAACTGACCAAGGTATTAGAAAAATTTAGATAATTTTGTAATTACTTTACACACTGCATGTGGTTTTCTGATATACTCCGGTCACATGCGTGTAGCTTCAAAACGCACAATGAATCACTTGTGAAGTACCGTTCGCCGTCGAGTCTTTTTACACATCGTTATCAAATATTGACGGTCTGCCTTACTCTTTCTGTCCGGTAATCTCTCTTGATTTCTTTACTCTTCATATGAAAATCTTAGAGGCGCCTACATATCATCTTGCGTATCCCTGTTACATTTTCTAGACTCAACCCTGGACAGCGTTACACGACCTCGACTGCAGACGGGGCTATCGATTTAGACCTAGGGCATCAAATGGTACTCACGCTTCGTCTTGTGGACAAGCATGATCGAAAAGTTCCACTCACCGCTCACCAGATGTTTTTGCAGTTGACACATCTGAAAACACAGCAGGCCATCACTTATCTATTCACGGAGATAGCTGCTCTCGGCGTGGAGAACGCGAAAGCTTATCAATTTCGCTTGGTGAGTGTTATTCGTTAACTCAACTTATTTGAAACTAACTGAACACTGGTCCGGTAGACATTTCACGTAAAACACTATCGTTCGTTCGTTTGTCCTGGTCGTCTCAACACAATTTCTGCAGTCTAGTTCGAAGTTGGCCGACCCCTAGAATGGTCTGGTGTTTGGCTATTGTGCAGTTCTGGGGTCGTTGTCATATGATATACCTTGTTTACAATGAGTTGTATTGGTCCGCAGTTGTCATACGCGTCACTGGATGTTCGTTGATCTCTAGCCATTCCTAAACTGTCACTCATTGTGGTTATCATCTTTTGACTCATAGTTGTTTTTTAGTTCACTGATGGTACACATTTCACTTATCGTCATTCTGTCCCTTTTCACAGGAACCGGAACATTCAGCGGCCGATTTTGACTATCTTGGTGGTGTATACAAAATGGAACTGATTATGGGTGATACACTTCTCATTAAGCCAGTTATATGGCACATGGTAAGTCCTCTGTGAGTCTATGCTTTCCATCGACTCAAACCGACTGATTTTCTGTTTGACGCAGTCGGCTAACTAACTAATGTTTCACTCGAACCAAGCCAGTGGATATTAGCGGATTTTGCCCATTAGTCGGCACTGATCACCTCACGATGTTTGATCGGCATTCATTCACATGGAAATTCTGGGTCACTGACATAATAAGCTACTAAATGCTTAAGACAACTAAATGTAGATTGAGCATTACTCACCCATGGTCACAGATTTTGCATGTATTATACTTTCAGCAGTTTGTGTAACCCAACTGACGTAAGGTGCGTTGCTTTGGTTTCTCGTGACCAGATTAGCTAGTCGTAGATCGGACTTCGGCGAATAGTCAACCCGGAATTTCGATCTGCGCTTTCTCTAAACATAATTTTAATACTACAACCGATTCCCTTTCACTTGTGCCTGATCGTCAGCAACAAGTCGTAAAGTAGCTAATGAAATCAATTTCATTTACGTGGGTTATACATCCAGACGGACCTGTCACGTCAAAAGTAGTTGTATCAAAGCCCGGTTGCTGTGTATGTATATTTGGTGTGAATAACCTGTGGCGTACCGTTTGATATTAATTCTTTTTACAAGCGGTCAACGTATGTGGAAATCGTTGGAGGCCTGTCTCATTTGTTCTGTTCTCTAATCTCTCTTGATCTCCCTCACTGTTAATCTGAAAATCATGCATACACCCACTCTTTATGCAGGCCGATGTCAATCTACACTTTACCGGTGAACCGGGCTCAGACACTGCTAGACGGCTCGCTGAGATGAACGACGTGTCACGTCAACGCACCCCGACCGTGGCAGCCATGAAACGCTCAGCCGGACCGAGTTCGTTGATTGGAAGCGGGCCGACCAAAGCAAAACCAGAGATCGAACATATGTTCCGGGCACCTGAGCGTCGAGCTCCAAGCCCGATCGCCTGGGCATTCACCATCGCCTGTGTTGTGCCTCTTCTTGGGCTTCTGGTTGCGGTAAGTCCACTAATTCACTTGATACATCATTTTTCTTTCGGTTTCCGAGCGCGTAGAATAAGGCACATCGCTTATCTTGTGTATATGCACTAGTCCGAATCAACATCTTTATCGCACGCTTTAATTGAACTGATTTTGGATGATGCGGACAATCGACGATGTCGTGCACGATGTTTTGGATGATCTCATTAGTGGTGGCATGCAACTTTTCTCAGGGAGTTGAATCGTAGGCCTGATCTGTGCTGACTGAATCGTGTTGCTTGATACTAATAAACATGACTCGTTAGACGTTTTAATGATTGAGGTATCACGATATGATACGTCTTTTACTCCATCGAAGTGCAAGGTCTCCCTTAAGGAACTTGTATCTGCATCCACTCTGGAACAGTGACAGTCGAATGTTTTGTTTACTTTGAGGAGATTTCCTCGAGTGACGCTAAAGCTCAGTTGATGTCTACTGGTTTGACATATCTCTGACGCTAGCCTGTCTTCAGACTCTTGCCTAAATGCAGCATGTATAGTGCGATTGCCTATACGGTACTGCTTTATGATCACAAGACCTGACCGTCCTGTGTCGATGAAGTCTGTAGGTTACCTGCATTTGGCAACCATTGTATGTGAAATAATGTCCGTATGTTGTGGCAACACCTTATAACTAATTATTCGGGTCAGTAAAGTGTGCTGTGAACGGACAGCTTCGCAGAGTGATTTCATCTCGTTGGGTGGTTCGGATACGTTTTGCACCTCTTGACTGTAGCTGCAGAAACAGCACCGCTAAGCAGTCCATGGCTTGATGCAGGGATATAAAGAGATTGATATCTGAGAACAACAACGTAGAGAACAAGACTTGTTTTCTGTGTTTGAGCATGGAACTGATTACAACACAATAAATGTGAAGATAGTGACCAAGATGTGTCAGAAAATCGGTTAATGGAGGTTATGGACTGTGCTTTCTAGCAGTTACGCAATCGTTGTTCCAAATTGTGAGTTTGGTTGATTGTAGACTAGAAGAAAATGTGTCCATACGAATTCCTTCTGAGCGCAGAGGTCAGGGTTGCGCCATCGGATAATAATGGTCTCGGCAGCGGTCAACATTCTGAATCTGACCATGTTCGTTTGATTTCTTGGCACTCGGTAGACCATCTGAAAGGCATCTTTTTTACTGACAGTGATTGCGTAACTGCTGATGAGCACTCCTTCCATAACCTCTTTGTACCGTTTTTCCGACTAACTCTAGCAACTGTGTTCATGCTTATTGTGTTGTACTTAGCCTGATGATCAATCACAGAAAACAGATCGTGTTCACCACTGTATCGTTCTTACGAAATCAATGATTATTTTCGAACATTGATCTCTGTTAACCTTACCGGACTTCTCGATTGCAGTTCAACCGACCCTAAGGATATAGTCGTAAGCCGAAGTGTATTACGCTTATTGTGGCCTTCTCAACTATTACTGTATGTAGTTTTTTCCGTTACTAAAAGACACCAAAATCGGCGACTACAAAAGTGGCGTGTAATCTAAAACGTACATGGGATATCAATGTTGACCGGAAGAATTTCACATTTGACTAAGTGACAACATTGTGAGAGCACAAAATTAAAATTCCAGCGATTAACCACGTTCCAACACGTTTATCTACCACGGGAAGAAAGATGGTATCCGACAAACGGATGTTGAAATGAAACAAACACTGTGCTATACCCGCAAGCAAGCGTTCTACGTGTCATGGGGTTCGCAATTGTTCAACTAGTTTCACAGTTTAAGCCATGCGTTGTGGCTGTTCGGAAATGACGTTGGAGCTTGACCTCTTGATTGATAGCGTGTTAGGACGCCCACCCTGTGACCGCCCCAGGGCGCCTCCGTCGTGAGAACGAAGAAAACACCACTCGACTCAGTCCGAACTAGCGGAACTGTTCAAATCGGTCGAAACTTTTTATACCGCTATGCACATGTGTGGTCCTAACTCTTTCTCATGATGTGGTGGGAATGTGTGTTCATGACGTGCCCTATAAATACCTTGTATTTGTCGCCCTAGCCGCACCCTGTTTTGTAGCGGACCAAAGCTTCTTATTTTGAACGTATCTTTTGGCTTGCCTTGGGAGCGAATACGGGACAGTCGCGGTACTATTCGGGACTGAGATTTTCGTGTGAATTATTACCTGGACGAGAATCCGATTTTATCGAGCGCACCACTATACCGAGATCGAACCAGCGTATCGTTTAGGGGGGTTTACAACAGTTTTACCGACGGTGTAGCCCGTTTTTCAGCAGCCACTCGTTGCTGTTGATGGGTTTGTTGCTCAGCAAAGAATAGAACCGCAAAGTGCCGGCGCGTGGTCAGAATTCAAGTATGTGCTCCAATAAGCACGACAGTTTTGAATGAAGCCCAGCTATCGATAACTGACGGCTGTGTGGTCTGTCTGAGACCAGGCCTGATTCGAAGAAGGAGAGCGCCAGCTATTGCAATGATGTACACGATGTCTAAAACTAGTGCTGGCTAAAAACAGCCAGCACACAACTGCAATAATCGTCTACCGTTATCTGATCGATGTGATGCTATTCCAAACCTGCAACCTAGGTGAGATTCCGCCTCACCAGGGCGGCCGATCTCAGCATTCATATCTGTGGTCAGAACGACTATATCAGAGCCACGTGTTAACTGAAGAAGATCGGCCAGGTCCGAGTAAAAGGCGTTCTTGATGCTAACGTCACTATGGTCAGTTGGGGCGTAAGCAGACAGCGAATACATTTCTGAAAGTCTTGCGTCCAGAGCTGGCCTTAACAGAATCTGCCAAGCGAACGGCACAGTGTCTACTGTTAACAGGAATCCAATCTACCAATGCGGCTGAGGACATACCTGCTCCGGGCTGACCTGTAACGGCGGCTGCGGATTCACCCAAAGTGTATAACCAGTTTCGTGTAGACAGTGCAAGTGTTTTTAATTCTATCCGTTGATTACTGTCTTGGATTCTAGTTTCCGAAATACAGCAAACATCGGCATGCAGCGCGTGCAACATTTGAGCTAGAGTGGCCTGCTGACTTATCTGTTTTAGAGTGCGAACTTTGAAGGCACTTATGTAAGTTCGCATTCTATGTCTAAGCAAGGGACGATAGAAGTCTGAGGCTGAATATTAAGAAATAGGACTTGCTGTGACAGGGTTACTATGGTTAGCTGTATCTGTTGTAGGACCTGTAGAGTAATCAACAGAAAAGGGTCGTTGTGGCTGTTCGAAAACGACGTTGGAGCTAGACCTCTTGATTAGTTCACCTTGATTGATAGCATAATGTATGTCCATTTTTAATCCATTTTAATCGCTCAAGCATATATCACTGCAAGAATGTCAATTTTGTGTTAACTAATCTAAGCAAGCTCAAAACCATTTCTTTTCGTTGTAACACGTAAAATAAATTTCCTCATCTAAGCTGTATATTTGTCATCTCCAGTTATTGTTCATCTCCGAACTATGTATGTCAGCTTATCAGTGGTTTCACACGATCATAGTGTTTGCACCTGTTTGAGCGTTTGATCTCGAAGCGCTGCTGAGAGAATCGACCACATATTGTATATGCACCCTCTCTCATAATTCTAGGTATAGGAGTTTCTTCACTAGTGTAGTTACTTGAAAATCTTACTATAGAACAACTTTCTTCATCCAATTTTTATGACTCTCTCCAGTCATTGTCTATTCTGGTGATGTTCTTAAGCGTTCACTGATTAACAGTGTCTTTTCTTTTGTATCTGTCAATTTCTCTTTTGCACCACTCACACTCACACCTACACTTTATCATCGTTATTACATTTCCACTTGTTTCTCACGTTGTGCGATTGTCGTCGCTTCTTGTCCTCTCACAGTCCTGCCTACAGCTTTTGAGTCGTACAGTGATTCTGTTGACTACCTGTAGAGCAAACAATGCAGTGTTGAATTAGCCCGTGCCGGTCGAGAGGGTATTGCATCGTAAGCTAGCCGATTTCTAGGCTGTATAGGACGCTCGTTATTGACGGCATACAGTGACAGTGACATATAGTGACATATATAGATAGGAAGTTCACTCATGTCACATAATTGCACTTTTTGAAATCCATACTTTGGTCTGGGGACGAGCTGGTCAAAAGTTTCGCTGACCTGTCGACACTTGTTTGAGGTCGTTTTACGCCGTGCGCATCCAACTGTTTCAACTTTTATCTCACTGGGTCTGATGCGACATTCATTCTGGAGTGAAATTACGCCGTAGTCGACAACTTCTGGGAGAGACAGTGAGACCACGTTTGCCGGAAAGTTAGGTTATTGGATATGTCACTGATAAATACATTACTGCAGTTAGAAAAAGAACAGGTGGTGGTAAGTAACCAGTTGACTTGCGTGTAAGACATTGCTGTATTCTTGCTGAGAACAAAAACCGCAGTTCAGCAATGTCTCAGGCGAAAATAGATCAATACAGAAGACTGTCAGAATATTTTTTCCAACAATACCTGGAACGCCTCAGGACTTGAAGCAATTCTCATGTTGGACGTTCCGAAAAGATATGCACAACGGTCTTCTCACGATACTCTTGCTTACTTGTCCGCAACTGGTCACGGTACTGTCTTTCTAATTTCATCGATGCCTAAAGTATTCTGAGGGTTATTGTTCCTAAACCTCTTCAGTTGGATGTTGTGACGCTAATTAACGAGAAAACAAAAACAATCTGTTGAGCTGATTGCATAGAGATGCTATCGGCATTCCCTCTCAACGAGTGATGGTTAGGTCGCATGTATAAAGACAGTGCTTCTGTCCAAATGGAGAGTCGAGTAGCTTCTTGTAAATGCGGGAAGACACAAATGTGAGCGGTTCAACGATAGCATCGGTATTCACACATTGCATGGTGATCAAGTTTTGTGTATAAGCTACTATCCGGTCGAATGAAAAGTGTGAGGTGGTCTAACTGGATAACGCCTTCAATTAGTTGAGCTACAATGAATTACCGCTAGAACCTTTATCCCTATTATTACTCGGCCGGAACCAACAGATATTTCATGATGATAACGCTCAGACCGGCCGACACAACCCTGATGAGAATCTATTTCCCTTTCCCGACCTATACTGCTACTTTGGCGAGGTGGTCGGGCTTATGTACTGTTTTGGTCCGGCGGGCTATGCTGACTAAGACTCCGGTCCTTCCAG